>JAOBAT010101001.1:0-15898 GCA_026413305.1 Hydrozoanthus tunicans
TATCTCAAAGTCCCCCCGTTTCCCCAGGTATGCCCGGGGTTCCCCCCCCCCCCTCCCCCCCCCTTCTTGGGGAAGCCAATGACATGTACATAAACGTTACCATCTGGAGACTCAGGAAGGCAACGCCGTGCTGGCAGACATATTTTATTGACATGTATTCTAAGAATATTTTAAGAACATTTTCGGCCTCAAAACGCCAAAAAATTAAGAATCTTGAGCCTGAGTCCTAAAAACAATATTCTAATAAAAAAAAAGAGTGTAATCATTTCCACTTCTCTAACTGTGCCAAGATAAGCTTCCCCTCGGTTTCATGTAGAATATCGGTTACCTTTCAGGAACCGTGCAGGGGGAGGGAGGAGGGGAGGGGTCGGAGGATTTTGGCTTAATTAGACACGACAAACTTGAACTGTTGCCACCCCCCCCCCCTCCCCCCCAACAAGCTTTATCACTTCGCAGTGATTCCACCTTCATAAGTATTGGTCAATTTTGTGACCCCATTCTTCTCGAAATTCAGCAGATTTCGTATGAAGGCGAAAAAAAAAACGCAAAGTAGTATTTCTGAAAAAATGTAGGTTGTCAATGGTCGGTAACAACAAACCATTTTTTTAGTCACAGAACGAAATATATACAACTTTGTTTAAGATCTCGTTCAACAACAAGTGCTATAAATGGGCTTTTAATAATGAAACCCTGGAGCTGTCAAATAATGTCAACAACTTGCTTAAGAATGAGTAATATGAATTGTCAAAACATAAAGACGTTCTCCAGGCCCGTTAAAAGCAGTTGAGAGTTGGTCCGGCCACCATACATCCCAATGCCACTGAATTAATATTTCTTTCCTCGTTGCGTTGGAAACTTGCGCCAGTTTGTTAGCTTGGGCTGTGTTGGCGCGCATTCAACTTAGTATCAACTTGAACAAAAGCTACACACAGGAGTGGAGATCGAGAATGGCTTGTCGGGCTTGTTTTGTATAATATCTTTACATACAAAAAGTCAATTTTTTTGTTTAGTTTCTTTTGCTGTTAGCGCTTGCAAGAAATCAGCATCAGACGGTTAAAGTGATTAATTAATACCATCAACAGCTCCAACTTTTATGAATAAGAGTTTCTGGCTCCATTCAAACTATTCAGTGGCTAAACTAGTATTTCTGCTTTCGGAATATTAAAACGAATTTTTCTGTCACCTTTATAATGAGATAATCATGAAACAATCGATGAGTATACAATTACTTTTTGTTTTACTTTTATTCTTTCCTGTTGTTCCTTTGTAGAAATTTGTATAATTTGTGTACGTTCTCAATAATGTTACGGCTACGCTTAGCAAAGAGGCTTCATTCAGCAACAAAACTCCAGAATGAAAACGAATTTCATCTTGACAAGAAAACCAACTCTAAGAAAATTTCCAGTATAATCATTTAACCCTTCAAACAAATTTAGTGTAGCAAGATTTGTTTTATTTGTGTAGCAAGCTTGGGTGGCCGCTAAAATTGACTCTTGTGAAGATTTCTCGCGATTAGTACGGTGGGTTGGAAGAGCCATGCTATAATATTTTTCTATCACTTTTATCACGACTTTCGTCACGACTCTTATCACGACTTTCATCTCAAATTTTTCACGACTTTTACATGACTTTTATTTAAGAGATCTAGTACAATTCTCACGGTATTTTCATGACTACATTAAAAGCTGTTCATTGCGGCAGTACAAAATAGAATAAAAACGTTATCAGGAAAGTAAAATCAGTATAGAATTGTGACGAAGGAAGGCAGCAGTTGTCTCAGAACTCACTTCTTTTAATATTTCAACATATGAATGTCGTCAAATGCTTTTATAGTTATCATAATTTGTAATCTTCTAAGGTGATGTGAGTTGGTGTTAGCACTGGTAGTCCCTGCTAAGACCTGACTGTAGTTTCTGTCGCGAGAGTAACTCAAACTATAAGCCCTTTTAACAGCCTAGTTGTCAGAGCAGGGAACGCGCACGTTACAATTCAAGCAATAGGGAAATACCAACGACGACGACAGCTTCCAAATACATATCGAATACGTCTTAAAAAATTGCTGTCTAGCCGCTGTTGTCTGCAGTTGATACCGTACAGTATGCCTGACCCTGAACTTTGAACACGCCTAAAACATTACTGTCTGACCGCATTGTCTGCAGTTGATACCGTACAGTATGCCTGACTTTGAACTTTGAATACTTCACTGTAAAATATTGCTATATATCTAACACTTCGAAAGATGCTGTTTGCCGGTTGTACTCCTTTAAAACGCATTTCAGAAACCGTCATAGTCTGCAAGCCCGCGGTAACTTTACCCGCTATAAGAACTTTCTGAATATAAATTAATCGGAGTTAATTTATTATGTGAACACGTGTTATGGCAAATATGGTTCAATTATCTTTGCCATTTCATTTATTCACGTTAGTAATTTATTCCCTTCCTGTGCGCCTGCGTTTCTTCTCTCGTCCAATAGAAATGGCATCTTGTATCACGTGTCAAATTCATCAGAAAAAAGAGATAAGCAATTTTTTGGCCAACAAGACTTGTGATAGGAGCCTTTTTGCTGTGTCTGTTCATTGGGAATTTCTCCAGAGAAGGTATTGGCTTTAAACGTTGTTGAGAACTTTGTAGATCTCAGGAAATAGCACAAATAAGATTCCGCTGCCAAGAGCTGACGGCTGTAATGATGAGATGTTTGAATGAAAGGATTTTTGTGTAGTTCTAGTTCAGTATTACACCATAGATCGTTTCATAAACCCCAGCTTCGTAAGATGCAATCATCAACTTTTCTATAAATCAAATGTCCCTTTTCGTGTATTCGTTGTTTATACAGTTGGAATAAAGTTACAATCTCTTTCTCGGTTTTAAATTTACGTGAGAAAAGTTGGTTAGTCGGTTTGGCTGATTCAAAAAGGCTGAAAAACTTTACTCGACAATATTCACTTAAAAACATATCTGCACTAAAGTTATTGTTATTAATTGAAAAATCTTAAAAAGAGTGTAATTTTGTTTAAAACCACCGCCTTCGGAAATTGAAAGATGAAAACATTTCGACAGTTACTCCTTGACGTTGGAAAGAATTTGCTTTTGAACACAACTGACAAAAGGTAGTTATAATTGAACAGTACTAAGGATTTATCACGTATACTGTTTCTATTTTTAGCTAGTTCAAGCCATAAGATAGTATTAAGATAGACATACAAGATCGCCAGTTGGTAAATAAGTCGAGAGGCCAATGTTGTGGAAATGAGAATTAAAAGGGAATTTTCAAACTTTTCGTCAAGGAACTTTCGAACTCTGGACTCATGAAGTACAAAATCAAGCTCTTCATCCATAGACTTCCAAAAGCATCAAATTAATTTGATTCCTGAATCTTTCAATTTCTCTCGTTCTTTTCGAACTTTAAAACTAAATGTCTAACCAGGAAGAGAAAACTAAGTTTATATTTGTTATGTATTGTTATGTAGTTTATATTTGTATATGTTATGTTATGTAGTCTCGAACCAAGTTCTACATAAGTAAAATCTAGAGATTTCAAAGCTTTTTTTTCGATCCACGTGCATGAGGCAAACATAAAAGACTGAAAACAGTTTTCAAAGTTGCTACGCTTTCAACCATCACACCAAAAATGTTTTCTGTGGATGCCATCTTGTGCATCTAGATAATAAACAGCCGAGTTGAAACATCTGCCACTCAAAGAGAGTGAAAGTTGACACTGCGTGTCTCGTTCTTGTCTGCCAGTGAACAAACAAATAGCTTGTTGAATGAATTACAATGAAATAATCCACTAACTAATAAAATCATCGAGGCTAATGAAGAAGGAAAAAAAAAATCCACGACATTACCGAAACTGTCGAAAACTGTTGAGCAAAACCTCGAGGGGTGGGCGGTGGGGAAAAGGGCTTCCTTGAAAAGTGGGTAGGGGTGCGCGACAGACCTTAATTTGAGGGTCAAAAAGGTCACCCCCTCGTACCTTTTAGTGTCTCTGGCTGACTCCGTACCTTTTAGGGACAAATATATGGCGTTCAATGCAAATTTAAATTAAAAATCAAAGCTGATTACATGTGGTCGTACCTTTTAAAGTATGCAATCAGCCTTTCCGTTAATTTATATCTTTTGTATTAGGGTCATTTTCAGATTCGTCCGTCGAGTACTCCTACCAACTTTTCAAGGGAGTCCTCTCCCCAAGAAAACCTCATCGGGTATGAAAAATGAAATGTTACGCGAGAAGTGGGGGCACTCTCTTTTAGGGCTTTTCTAATGTTGAAAGTGATTTTCCGCTAGGTCAACATGAAAGCAACACTTGTTTCGCTTGTTTTGATCACCGTCTTCAATGGACTCTCTTCGAGTGAGCCGCCCGACTGTCAGCTGAAGCTGTTTTACGGGTGCAACAAGAAGGTCTTGGACTTCAACAAGGAACATCCCGAGCTCAATGCAACGCAAATCGCCTGCGCCGATACACAGGTATTTTTTACCTTGATAGTAAATATCTACTTATTAGTATAAACTGCCATGGAGTGACTACACATTCAAGATAAGCTGACAACTATTATGGTGGCCAAAACTTCAGTCTTCAGACTTGTTCAATATATCCCATTTCTGACATCACCGAAAATTCGATTGTTTCTGTCAGTCAAAAAGACAATAAAAAGAAAGTCAATTTCTGTTTTCGTCGACAAATTTATTGGTGGGGCTAATTAAAGCCCATCCAGAACTAGGTCCCTGCAGTTTCATCAGTAGCTTTGCTACTTGAAACTTTGAAAGTCAATGAAAGTTTGTTAAGGTATTAACGATTTGAAATTTGAGTTGAAAAGCTTCCTTGATACAGATACTGAGCACATGTATGGCAGGAGAACCAAGCTGCCAGGGGGATCTGATTGCTGCCATGAGGTATCTGGTGTATATCAATGCCGTGGTCATGAAGAAGACACTTTGCCCAAACCTGGACTACAAGAATCTTGCAAAGTTGGCAAAAGGTGAACATCTTTTTTCAGTGGTCAAGGGAGTTTTCCTTTGTTCTTGTTTTTTCTTAACCAAACTCCAAAGAGCTCAGGAAACGAAACTACAAACTTTTGATAATTTACCCGAATAAAAGGGTTCTTTGTTATTTCTGTAGATGAGCGAAACTTCTACTATACCCCGTTCCAGTAACCGCAAGGCCTCACTCGTATCTATAGGTTGTGTTCACAAGTATGCCACTAAAGAACAGCACTTTATATGTTTACCCGAATTATTGCAAATACCATTGGACCACTGACAACAGCATAAAAAGAAACTAAAACCACGAGTTTTTAGAAGATTTATTCGCATAACCAGAACCAAATTACCTACATTAACATTGAAAATGACTATTACAGAGATATTTTACTTGGGATAGCTTCGACGCTAGTATTCTTTTTGAAGAAAGGAATACTGTACTAAAATTTTGACAGGTAATTTGAACAACTTAGTGAAAACCCATTTGAACTAGCAGAAGTAAAAACCCGTTGGCAAATAATTGTCAAAGGCCTGTCCCTGTTACAGAAAAGTAAACTGTAATCATCAATGTTTGTTTGATTATAACAACGTTGATTATCCACTTACAAAAATTAAAAAAAACTAAGTTTTACTCAAACGGAAAAATTGCAACCATGAGTGATGACGAAGATGATGTCACATTAAACTAGCGAAAAACTGATTGTATTGCCACGATGATGAAAATGCAAAACGTGAGACTCATAAACCTGAAAAACGTTTCTTTTTTCCCACAGATTTGGCTGAAAAGCTGCATCTCCCAAAAATCGGCAAGTACTTTTGCTTTTTGTAAGTTTAGAGCAAATTAGCAACAGATTCACCAAAAACTAAACATGATTTCAATAAGCAGAGTTGAAAAGGTACAAAACAAATAAACGGAAAGTAAAAATAAGGATTAGGAGAAAAAACAGGAACAAGAAAAAGATGATAAATAACGAATAATGGAAGATCTTAAAAATATATAAGAAAAAAGATAAATTGACACCTTGAGAAGAAGATATGGTGTCAGTAAACTGAATAATAAGAACAATATATCTAAACGTCATTTAAACATGAGATTTTTTTGAGTACTTATAAACCGCACCTCTGTTCTGTATTCCAAAACTTTTCTGTTCATCTTCTGAGCCATCTTCTGGGAATGTCATGAGGCTACATTGCTCTTCGCTCCCGAACTTCTTCTCTCTAAATGAATTACAAAAACACCATAGAATTAGAAAGAATAAAGCTAGAAAGCTAAAAAAATGTCTTTGATAATTCAGTAACAATATGCTTTTTCAGTTTGCTTCCATTCTAAAACGTTTACCTAGTTGTAAGTTAAAACGTAAAAATTGAATTGAGGCCTAATATTACTGCGAAAAATGTTCTGATCGATGTTTTTAAACAAATTTCCTAGCTTTCGCCGGTAAACGGCATGCACCATCAAAAATAAAATGTTCGCGCTGCTGTCAGTATAATATATTTGTAAAAAGTATGTATAAAATGGTGGAAACAAATAAATAAACGAAGATTCGGCAGTTGCCTAGTTGCTTTCTTATACTTGTGTTATTTTAAAATATCAACTTACAAGCTTCCTTGTTTACACAGATAACTTGCCCATTGACGTGTGCTTTTCGCGACTGTTTGCGAAGTGTTCGAAGGAGTTCGCCGAAGATATGAAAAAATCACGTGATATCTGTCACAATATGTTAAAATGTACTAATTGCTATAAAAATGGAAAATGCCCCAAAAGTCAAATCTTGCCGCCCTATCTCGAGATAATGGAACAACTTGTGGTGCTTGTCACAAAAGGAGCTGCAAAGTTTCACATCTGCAAGCTATAAAAAAGGACCAAGAAAAAGTTACCACATTTGAAAGTTGCATAAAATGAATTATTTGCTGTAACTTTAACCAAAGCAGGTTTAAATGTATCGCAATCGGTTCGTTTAATTGTGCAACATAAAGTGTTAAGCTTTTCGTCCGCATTATTATGCTATTATCTAGTTTAAATGCAAAAAACCCCAACTTATTAAACAAGACGTGAAATAACCTAGCTGTCTCCGTAGTCGTGATTTCCTGAAGAAGTTACACGCAAACACAACTATGGCTGCCTCAGTTTTTGAAGCTAATATCCATACAGGTGTGCCCGATTCAGATGTCGCAAAAAAATATACATTCTCTGATGAAGTACAGTTAAATGTTGAAAATAATATTGAAATATGGAAACAAAGAAATAATTAAACGAACAAGATACTAATTATACCAATGAAATTTCAGCTCTTTTTCAAATCTTGGCAGAGATGTTATTTGCCTAACTTGTTTCGGTGGTGTATTCCACATTTTATTCCTGTTATATTGGAATAAGGATTGACATTGATTTTCCTTAGCTTTGCCTCGGGTTGAGAAGCGTTTTTATTGTTTTGTGCATGTCTTGGTTCTTACTCATCAAATGGATTGAATATAGCGAAGATTCCTGTACATTAGCCAAAGTCATATAGTTTGAGGTTTGTTTTCATTACCCAAATGGCGTATATATTACCCCAACTTAATTTCGTATTTTTCATTTTACCAGTTTCAGCGAACTTTGACCCGTTTGATAACTGCCCATTTTCTCTTTACCAATTGCTTTATACTGTATGAGTTATGTAAGGAGAAGATAGATGTTGATAAACTGGCTTGGGCTGAAATGCTAAAAGAAACGACGTATATATCACTTGTGCATCTATACATTCGGAGTGGCCGCCGGGCGCAAACGTTAGACATCGTTTTATACTTGAACTTTCACTCGACACTGTTTTGCTATATGATTGTGTAAGGGAAAGTCTAAAAATAACTATAACAAAGCACTTAATGTATATAGTCCCTCGGGAAACAAGTTAGTTTTGTTTTCCCTCGAGTCCTGATATATCCCTCAACTTTGTCTCGAGAAACATCGGTATATTCTCGGGAAAACAAAACTGTTTCCCTGGGATTGTATACATTAAGTGTATTTTGTTTTACAGACTAACGACAAAATACACATAGTTTTCATATGTTGTCCTATACCTTGAAACATTCCAAAATTTACAAGCGATCTGAGTGTATTCATAACCTTTGGGTTTATTCAGCCCGTCCGCATTCTTGGTAAAAAAAGTAAATCGAATATATCTATTACCGTTCATTTGATTTCTAAAAATCAACATTAAAGTGAATTGAAATAAAATCAGTTCTTTGATGCAAATATCTTTAAATTTCAACGCGGATGTTTTGTGCATAGCCCTTCTTATTAAATCAATAAATCAAACAGAGGAAAAGCTATGCCCTAAAGGTTTGTTATAAAAAAAGATAGCACAATATTTAGATTGCAGGTTTATGTTATTCCAAAATCAAGAGTTGCATGCGGAACGGTTGAATGATTTGCTTTCGCACAATTCTTGAAAGTTTCAAGTTTATCTCACTCAAGTCGTCCTCGAAGCAAAGTTCAGGTGTAACACAGCTTACAAACACAGGAAGATGGAAATTATATCAACGTTTAAAGAGTTCATTGGTACCGCGTCTGAAAACCTTTGGCAACAAGCTAAAAAAATCAAGAAAACTGTGCTAACTATCGCAATTTTTACACCTTCTCGTAGTACCTTAGAGCAGCACAAACTCTGGCCAAATCTGACTCTTGTTTTTTATTAACAGGCAAATGTCGTTCCTGTTTAACCTAATTTGCACTTTCAAAGGATAAGGACAACATGACGCGTCTGTACTAGAGTTACCAAAACTTAGGCCAATATATCTCGCTTTATTTTAAAAAATTTCGAATAATTCCGTGCTTGAGGGCGCTTTTTTGTCGGTTTGGGAGTAAACCCACGCCACTAACTACCACATTAATATATGTTTTGATATGGTCCATATTACATTTAACAATCTATTACTCGCGTTTATTTTGGTTCCGTGTTTGTTCTGTACTCGGGTGTATAAAAGGGACTCAAGTGATGCGAAATAACGCCATCCAATTTGCTTGTCACTATGTTTATTATTTCGCAAAAGAGAAAAAGGATTCTCGATTTTTTTTTCATTTATTTCTTTTATTCAAAAAATAAAAAAAGTCGATGCGCTGGCGAAAATCAGTGCGCGCGCCGATTTAAGCGGCCTTAAATGATCGCAAGAGGCCTGGGTCGACTGTTTTGTTCTCATTAATCATTCATTCCTTTATTACGTTGCCAGTAAAAAAGGCCGGTCGTCTTCCAAAACAAACCGATTATTTTCTCCACCTCCGTCACAATTGGCGTTTGCAGCCTGTGTACTCTACAGGCTTTGTACAAGGTGACAGCAGTATATTCTAGGGAAAGCTAACTCGGGTGAGTTTAAACGTAAACTTTGATTCTGATCCAATTTTGCATGGAAGCTACTAGTTATAAATATATTGATAGTTTACGCCGGTACGAACGAGGAATAAATTTGCTAAAGAAGATTTGATCAGCTTTTTTTCCGCAATGCCCACAAAGTTTAGGCTGTACTTTAATATTGCCTTAAATTATACTTTGTATAACAGCGACGTCGGCCAGAATTTTTATTGTGGTTTTCTTGACAATGTTAGACGACTGTGTAAAACGCTCGTTACTTCCGCAGAGTTCAGTTGGTTGACAGGCAGTGTAGTATTAGTGTGACGCTCTGAAGAAACTTATTCTTCATTAATTTCTTATTCAATTCGGTGTAAAAAATTAAGCGACAGCAAAAACACAACCAGAAGTTGTATGTTTTCGCGAGGTAACTGCTTGTTTCTTCTTCTAAATTGAGTTTTCTTAATTTACATTCATGCTTTTCATTTGTGTACCTTCTATAGACAGAAACCAGCTTGTGAATGAATTGCATAAATATAGAAATACGGCAAGATACCTGAGCATTCATGTTGAGCTAAATTCTCCAAATACATTGTGTATGAAATTCTGCGATACGGCTCGTTTTAGCAACAGAATTAAAATACTTAAAAGCTTGTAGTGGGTTCCAAACTGTGGCTTATATTTTAAAAGGTTTGGCCAAGCTCTTAGTGTTTTAGTCAGTTATAGGCTTTCAAGGTTCCTTTCAACAAAAAGGTTAACTTTAAACTCCCGTTTGCTTTCAATAAAGAAACTTTCTTTCCTAGTGCTGAAGCTTAAAAGCATATATAAAAACAACATGTTAATTTGAAGCACTTCTATCGATGCCTAAAGGAACTTTTTGCGCTTCAGTAGATTTTGACCCCTGCACACTACATTCAATAACAGACTTCGGATATTTTTTCAAACTTGTTTAAAGCATTTTTCCGAAAACTGTTTAGAATCGTTTTGAATTAGTTTCGAAAGCTTAAGTAAAGTATCTTTTTCTTTGAGGTTTGAAAAAAGGGACAAGCCGCTTTTCTTTGACAATGCTCTTAATTTATTTATATACGTTTAAAGCCCACCGCACAGTTGTGCGATAGCATGGAATTTTCGTCGCATGCAATCAAAATTGCAGCACATCGCTTCTGTGTGCGGGGGCCTGCTATGCAATTTCTATCGCATGCAATATTGATCGCATGGATCAAACATGTTTGATTACCTTAAAAGTGAGTGCACCTTGTCGGAGGTTATTGCATCTTCTCGCAAACGTGTGCGGTGAATGTGCGACAACAATTTCGATTGCATGCGACGAAAATTGCCTGCTATCGCACAAGTGTGCGGTGGGCTTTAAACTATCGTCACGAACATCGTAAAATATATTACTCGTGTTGGCGAGTTCCGATTTTTTGAAACTCTAGTGGTTTATTCAGCTAGCGTGTGATCTATGTCAGTGCTTCTCTATACGTAGTTCAGCAAAGTGAAGATTCTTACGACAAAATAATTGTTTGCTTAGACTAGGCTGATTAGGCTTTTAAAGTTGAATACAATACGACACTGTGATGTTTTGAATTTCATTTTAAGAATACATAACAATATATGATAACTGAAAAAGGGCTAGAGAGACTCCAACCCGTTGAAAGGAAATTGAGGTTATCCTTACAAATTAAAGTAAACCAAAAAGCTATATCCGTGTTAGAATGACAAAAATGTCACAAAATTTGGACTTTCGTGATGTCTTGAATCGAACGTAATGCAAATTTAGTCATTTCATACGCATATACGCATTGATTAACATTGATTTGTATTTTACTACGATACCGGTGAAAGGCCCTGTGGTGCAAACCCATAGTGGTGAATGTTGTTAAAGTTGCTCGTGTTTCAAGCTCGCACTCTTTCGAGTAGTATAAACCGTCAAACAATATAAAACCAGAATTTCTAAGTATATGAACACCTTGCCGGCACCAAGAGAATCTGTATGTGTCAACTCTTAACCGCAACTCACTTTGATTGATTCATTTCGAAGACCTGTTAATCTGAGCTCGCTTTTCTATGCATTTGATTAGCGACACTGGCTCAATTAACTGTTTGATTTTTTCTTCTCTAATCAAAAACATGATAGGATAGCACTTCAAATTCCGTTGAAATGATAAACGTGAATAGAAAGATTGAATCGAGGGAAAACGGTGCCGAGACAAAATGCCGTAAGCCCAATTTTTCCTCACTGAAAATCTCGAATCTTCGGCGGTATTTACAATGGACTTTTTTCAAATAAGTTTCTTCCCTTAACGGTTAATTCTTAACTCACCCTTTAATTGATTAAGTCAACTGACAGAGGCGCTTGCTTAACTAAAATAGCTGGATTCCATTTTTGCAACCTTCCATTCCTGTTATGAGTTGTTAATATACACATAGTAAACGTTAAAAATGTCAATTTGAGGGATCCCAATAATTTGTCTATTCCTGCATATGCAATTTTTATACAAACATATACATTTTACTCTTTGTAGTTCTGGTCCTTATCTTCCCATACGGGCGAACCGTCCGTACAATAAATACGAAGCATATGTACGTAAAGAGTTCGCCGACTCAACTTGGATTCAAAGCTATATTTCTTTTTTGTGTATATTTATCAAATTCTTTTACACTGCTGGCGTGTTTCGAGGGAGAGGCTGGCTCTCCAGGTGTACGACCTCCGCATCTCCTTTACTAGCCAAGTAACCCCATTAACCAGTGCTTGTCCGCGATTTCTGTAATTAGTCTTCAGACGATAAGAGTCTAAAGCCCCATTAGACGGAAGTTTTGGTACGGCACACGGATAAAAAAGTAAAGATACCCGAAAAGTGGCTCGGTACGAACAGGTTTGTCGTGTATATTACTTTGCAACAACCGTGCCAGATTAAACCTTCCCCCGTGCTCGGACCGTGCCGAGAGACAGTCCGACCACGGCTGGATAAACTCGGTACGGTTATCACAAACATCAGCACGGACGAAGATGAAGAACGAGACGATGAAAAACCCAGGTGTAATGAATACTTTTAATAAACCAACAGCTTCTGTCTTAGAAGAAGTAAAAACCTAATGTGAAGCGCCGAGATACAAAGCCTATGAAGAGAACAACACTTACAATTTCTCCGTGCCAGCGTGTTCTATTTAGCACCCGTACATTTTTTATCCGTGCCGTACCTAAAGTTCCGTGTAGTATAAATTCGGCTTATGACCCCCTGGACAGGACACTAATCCATCGCAGGTTAGCTCCCAGCAGAACTGGTACTCATTTATACAGAATAGTCGACAGGAACAAGTCGGGTAAAATGTCTTGGTCAAGGACACAACACAGTGGTGTGACCGGGGCTCGAACTCGCGACCCTAGGACTACGAGTCGAACACGCTAACCGCTCGGCCACGGCGCCGCCACCACTTCACTCAAAAACGCTGAAGTTCTAATGTTTTACTTGTTATTAATTATTATTTACTTGTTATTAGTTATTATTAGGTGTTGTTAGTTGTCATATCATTATTATGACGATAATCAACGTCATACTATGGTTTTAACTGAAACAACTTTAATCATGATTCCATTTAAATTTATTAAAGATGACACCTAGTGAGCCAAGACTGAACATATGATGGCACTTGTCCTGGCGAAAAGACTCACACGTTGTTTGTTGCGGTCTCCTAATGTTGGCCAACTGCGGGCGGTATGCTTCCAGAAACAACAAACCCTCCCTGGTAAGCTGTGCAGATTCTCGTGCTCATTTCAACAGCCTCTTTTTCCACATAGCCAGCAATTACATCTCTTGTGTTCGATATTGTTAAGCGGATGGAATTTCTTGCAAGAACAGCATTGTTTTCCAAATATTTTGGTGTGAAAATTCACTCAAACATGTAAACTGGGTCCGGTTCTTCAAAACCCCGATTAACTTAACCCAGGGTTAACTCTTAACAAAACCTATTGGTTGTCATGGTAATTAACCCTGGATTAGCATTGATCGGGTTTTGAGGAACCGGGCCCAGACCAACAGCTAAGCCCGGTTACGGGTTACGCATTCTTTAGCACCGGAAGTTTCGTCTAAGTCGGGGGTGGAAGCGGAATCTTTTCAGTATGATAATTCGTGATTCCCAGATATTTTTCGACCAACGATTCATGATTTCTTTTATAGAACTTCTTCATGATTCATGAGACAAAAATACAAGATTCATGATTTATTTATTTTTCGTCCATAATTCACGATTCACAGCCTGCGAGATGATGTGATTCATGATTCCTTCACTTTTTTTAGCCGTGATTCATGATTCAAGATTTCGCTTCCACCCCGGAGTCCGACCCTCGTAACAAATAAACTGCAATTTAGAAGTAGGACCTGTCAATTCTAATACGTTTGAAAACGCATATACTTTTATTGTTTTTTTTTCTTCCGTTCACACACTCAAGATCAAAAACGAAGATGTTGATCATGGAGGTTTTCGAAAACGCTTTCCTATGACCTTCTTGCTGCTCTCGTACTTCGAAAATACGCTCGAGCAAAGCCTGCATGGTGACGAAAACGGACGTTTTCTTATTCGTTGTCTTGGTCTACTTGGACGCAAATATTTTTATTTGTTTTCGATAAAATGAAAACAGAGGTTTTTTCAAACCGTATTAGTGTGGACAGGGCATTACAACATCAAACGTATTGCTGACTGGTGACGTCGCAATGAAAGATCACTGTTAGTACTGCTTTTTGTTTGGCCGTTAACATAATATCATATCATTGAACCAACAAACCAACTTCGTTATAATTTTGTCACAGAGTTGATTCTATTGGGTAAAAACCCCGTTAAAGTATTTAAAACATCTCTCTCTCTTGTTTCTAACTCAATCTTTATATCCGTAGCGAGTTCCAGAATCGCAACAGTAAGTGGGCTACAATGCCTATCCTATTCAACCTCATCACGTGTTCGGTTTCACGTCAAGTCCGTCGCTCATCCCTCGTTAGTCATCTTCGACAAAGATGGCACGATGGTCGATTGTGATTCCGTCTGGTTACAGTGGTTGGAAGAACATGTACAAGGAATTAAAAAAGCAACTGGCCTTCACATCTCTGAAAAGCTATACAATACCGCAGGGTATTGCCCTGTACGGAAACAGTATCACACTAACTCCTTACTGGCGCAAGCCACTGTTGCTGACGTCAGAAACGCTTTTAAGGACGTTCTAGTTGAGTTAGGGATACCTGAACCTAAAGCAGCAAGCGTTATCGGGGAGTGCTGTCCGAATTTCGATTCAGGTAACCCTCAGAAACTCAAGCCTTTAGGTAATTTGTCACATATCTTTAAGGTATTGAAATCTGAAGGAATCAAGGTAGCGATCTGTACAGCGGATTCCCGTCATGGCACAGAGTCCTCGTTGGTGAACCTCGGCTTAACACATCTGGTTGACAAAGTCGTGTGCGGAGATGACGAAAACTCGGTACCGAAACCCGCTCCCGAAAACGCACTGCACATATGCGATGTATTGCAAGTTTTGCCGAGTCAAACAGCGGTTGTAGGTGATACGCTGGCCGACATGGGAATGGGACGCAGCGCAGGATTGGGTCTAGTTATAGGTGTTTTGAGTGGGGCTGGAACGAGGCAGCAACTTGAGTCCAATGCTGATGTAGTTATCAATAGCATTGATGAAGTACCTGGTATTGTATTAAACCATGGCCTTCTGTCATCAAGCTAATAAGACTTTAAAGCTGTTTGAAAACTTTTCAAAATAGTTTTTACTTAGTGCTAGTGATTTTAAATTTTAGCCGTAAGGTTCTGCTATTGTTTAAATTTCGGTTTTAACTTTACTATAGTATATATCTTTTTAGTGTTTCCCTCAAAGCTAAAATTAAGTTTTTAACCTGTAATATGCAACTCGTCCACACACGGCTGCAACGGTATTCCAATCAAGTATCTCTTTATCTATCTACCAGAAAAAGGAAAAAATAATCTTAGATTAGTTGCCATACATGCCGTTTCATGAAGAGTTTTACCCATTAGGTAAAAGGTCAAAAAAATGGTACTTCCTAGGAACTCAATTTAGGGGGTGGGGTATTATGTGCCGCCACCCACCACCTTTTTCCAAAAATGCTGAATTTCAGGAGCAAACATCATGTTCAATAAAATAGATATTGATAAAGTGCTTGCACCTTTGCCTTCTTTGTGGAGAGAGAAGTCCATAATACAATAAAAACCAATACCTCTAAATCAGGTTTTGAGAAATTAAGCTCTGAAAAAGTGGGGAGGGGTGGGGTAGGAGGTATGTGCCGCCACCCACCACCTCCCCCGACAAAATTGGGTTCCTTGAAAATACCATTGTTTTGACTTATACACTAATAGTGTATCTCCCTTTATAGATATTCTTAGTTTACTTGTTTTTCAGTTATAGCCGCTTGTAGCCCTTTGACTAATTTCCATAACTCTTAGGTATTGTAATTTTTGCCAGAACACTTTGGCCCTTTGCTGCCAATTGAACTTTTAGTTGAAATTACGTAAGTAGTATTATGGGTGAAGAGTGAATAGAAAGTAATTATGCACATAAAATTTCTCATTATAATAGGCCTATACGAAT
>JAOBAT010101023.1:0-15897 GCA_026413305.1 Hydrozoanthus tunicans
CATCTTGGCTGGCAAGTCACTCGAGCCCGCTTGCCAGCCAAAGGGTCACGTGACCCGTTAGTGCAAATCGCCTATTGGTCTAATTCATTGACAGAGGCAAGCTTCGCTCTTGAATTATTCGATTCATGTTAGTTCCACGAGACCCTTTTCCTGTTATTTGTCTTCATATATTACACATGTTAGTGTGTTTATAATAATTGGTTTTTGGTAACAATTTTATGTTCCATTCAGGCCTAAAATATTTAAACATAGCAGAGTGTCTCTGAAAACCCTACTAAGAAAAAATCCTCGTGAAGGGTACAGACTAAGTGCTTTCCTTTTTTTCTTTGCTTACAAATATTGAAATATTTGATACAAACGTAGAACTTTACGGAATACTCGAATTCCCGATTACAGTTTGGTATACATTAAGTGGGAATTTGAGCCTGTTAACTTTGCCGTGCTGTCAAGGCCAAATAAAGCCAAAACAGCTGTCCATGGTTGCTTACACTCAAGTTCAAAAAAGATTTTCGGGGGTTCAGTACAGTGAGGCCTTAGTGCCCTTTTACTTGCTGTCTCCTTATCCGCACATAATCGTTATGTCCAACATTTCAAATTTTACGTCATCCGAGCCAGATCCCAAAGTCACTACGTTTACAATTTGTATATATATTAATTTGTTTAATTTGTTAAAGTTAACTATGCCGTGCTAACGACACCAAGTAAGGCCAAAACAGCTGTTCACGGCTGCTAACGCAGGCTCAGACAGATTTTTGTGAGGGTTCATAAGGGCTTAGTTTCTGATCCGTGAGGCCTTAGTGCCTTTTTACTAGCTGTTTCTAGCACATATGTGCAGATGTCCTCGGCCTTCAAGACCTCGGTCACAGTTTTTTTACACCCCTATACAACAGGCCTGGCGAAACCCAACCTGGTGGGCTATTTCCCCCAACCTAGGCCATGGTCAATTCTGGGAAAAACCTGGTCAAATTTTGCTGACCCTGGTGAAGAATCAAACCTCCCTTGCAACCTGGTGGAGTTTTGATAAATAATTAGGAGAAGAAATGATTGATAAACATCTTAAAATGAGAGTGTTTCAAAACTGGAACCCGTTTATTTATTTATTTATTTATTTATTTATTGCTTTTTTTTTAATTCTTGGATTGTGTTTATGGGTACATTTTAGTCTGTCAAGTCTGGCCGTAGACTTGAACGAGAGATCTAGTGAAGCGAGTGTGATTGGGACTGTGTTCAGGTCCATTTAAGAAAATTGGTTTGTACCGTGAGTCTCACGCATTTCGTTGTAAACTCGTGCTCATATGAGTATCGTCGCACACATTTTTCTAATTTAGCATATTTCCATCAATGAACCTGGAGGAAAACCTTGTGACCTGGCGAAAAACTCATGAAAACCATCGTGAAATTTCACGTTCTACCAGGTTTGCAAACAACATGTATTTATTCTCTTACATTTACGAAATTTAAATATATTTGCTCCTCGAACATTTGACTGATTTTCTTCAAAACTTTCGGCCTCATCGGAATAATTCTTAGTGAAATTAAACTTTCCGTAAATGAATACGAACGTCAAACTATAATGAACTTTTAGTTGTTTAGTATTGCTGTCAACAAACCGGCTGACGATTCGGAATGAGGGTTCTGTATCGTAAGTTAATAAAACCAATCATTCATAATGTTCAGTATAAAACGCATGTTCTTGTCCAGTAAAGAGAAAGGTTTTGTTCTAAAATGACAGAAATGACCATTCATTTGTGCGTGGCTTTGTCTTACATGCAACTAGTTTTTACTTAAAAGTCGCCGAAAATCTGAAACAACAAAACATTAATGAAGGAGAAGTTGTTAATGAAAGCAACAGAACAAGAACAAAAAACTAAATTTGTTTGACAGCGGCTTGCAAGCCAACTACCATTTTGAGGGCCGGGTAGCGAATGGTAATAATAAGATAAGTTTGATAGTTTAATAGTGCGATTTGATTGGTCAACAAGCGTGTTTTCATAGCGCTATGAAGCACGAAAATGGCATCACGACCAATATAGCGAGTCACATTCGTTTCGCAAATTTATCGGAGAGCGAGCTAGAAGTAGAAAATTTGGTCGATGAAGCGCAGTCAAGATCAACAAAATACTCTTACTAGTGCACACGCAGTAAAAGCGTTTTCAACAGTAATTTTTATTAATTATCGGAATTTTACTACGAAAACATAAGAGGGTATAAATTTGAAATAAACTGTTCAGCTTAGCTTGGAAACAAAGTGAATGTAACACGAAATTTTGAGAACTAGCCGTAACATATTGCCGAACCTTTCTTTTTTTAAGGGACCGAGGATAGGGATTTAATTTGCTACCCCTAACTTGTTAGTTGACAAGCGCAAAATTCAATACTTAGAGTAATTTGCTGAACAAGTGCTCAATAAGAAAACCATAGGCATTAGAATAACCTAAAGCTGAAGTTTGACTTGTCGAAAAAGTATAACTTTGAACCTGAACAAATGTCAAATCTTGTGTGTTGACAAATGATGCTGACCAACAGAAGCTAAGTTTTTTACTGGCCGGTTTTGGTTTTGAAGCGAAACAAAATTTTTCTGCCCAAGGTTTGGTTTCTTTGAAGGAGCTATTGGATAATTTTTGAAAGCAGGCATTTTTTTTCAATTTCATGGATAAAATTATTATGGCTGGAAAAGTTGCATAAAAAAGAAACATTTTCGACTTAAAAAGAGTCATCACAGGGCGCTCTGATTGTTCTCATTTAGTTGAGTGAACACAATTTTCTAATTTTTGCCGTCAACTCTAACACTGTTTGCGCGACGCTTTTGAAAGACTGTCGAACTCTGACGTTGAAGGGTGTCATAGCGGTTTTGAATATTATAATGATTGACTTCATAACTCTTTGTACTGGCAGCACAAAAGTCATACTCATTGATAACCCGAATAACATTCAGACTTTGAGTCCGCGCCCTTGAACTTCGGTCATGTATATCTTGTACATGAAATAACATTATGACTATACTGAACACGCAATCTTTTGGAAATTTATAATACGGTACAGACAGTTGAAAGAAATTTTAGACTATCAGCTCTATGTTTTTCTAGTATTCTGGTTTCCATGGTAGGAAAAAGCCGGTTGAAGTTTTTTTAGATGTACCAAAACGCTGGAGTTCTTTATCTTTATAATATTCTTCTGAGTTTCTAAAAGCATAGAGAGAGAGAGAGAATTTCGAGGTAGAACTAGATTTGATTCTCTACGAAGTAACAGTTTTATGGTTTGTACCTTTCTACTCTTCACACAGCTTTTGTAAGTTTCGCTTGAAACGGAACGAGATCACTGATGGGGCGATGCGAACCCTGCAAAAATAGATTGTTTCCTGTAAACATATGTCTGCAAAAAGTTCTCACTCGTTGACATTCCACATCCAGATGTAGTGTTTACGTTTTTGTAAGTAAACGACGATAGTCAAGGTTTTTTTATTTTACATGCATTTGAAATCGACGTTAAAGTTTCCTTTCACATCCAGTTACCCAGCGAGAGATGAAAAGAAAGAAACATCGTGATTTACAAATAAGGATATGGTAAACAAATGTAGTCAACTTACCTTCCCTTAGACAAAGTGCCCCTTTTTGATATATCAATGTCAAAAAGTTTTTAACTTGCTAAAACTCAAACTTTTTTCGGTCAAGTGCAAACTGGAAGTGTCTTGTTCGAGCCGTTGGTTCAAATCCGTCAATTGAGAAAATAGACGTGATTGGTCAGTTACTTGCAAAACGTTCCGTGATTGGCTCCTTCGAGCAACGCGTCAGTCAACTTTCGCGCCATAAAACTTTTTTTTCTAAAATCGCTGCTGGCTATATATGGTGACGTTTGCTCAGTTTTAAAATCAATTTTGGCTTAAGGCTGCCTAATGTTTTTTTTAGTAAAGGTGTTTAAACTGAACAGAACAACAGCTAGAATAAAGCTTATTGTTGGAGAATGCCTAGCGTTTTCCATCTGTAGAGATGGCTTGATACCGATCACGAGCTCGATCGAGACGCCGGCGAGTGAGTACTCATTTCGTATGCCTTCCTGCCAACAATTTTCAGTATCCAACGGAAAGTTCGTCTCTTCGTATAGGATATTCGATTACTTATTTTCTTTGGTTATCAGCAGATCAACAATAAAATGTTCCTGTCCTGAGTTTATCGTTATCAACCCAAAATATGAATGCTGATTTGAGACCGTACCAGTACCCGGCTTTATCTCACAGAAAACTAAAGTATTTGAGTTTTTTGTGCTTCATATCTATTAGGCCTCTTTTTTGTTGGTGGTTATTGTTAAGCAGTTTTTTCAATTTTTTTTCGTTTATTAAAGTTGAACGGAGCAAAGATCCCAACAAACTATATTTTTTACTTGCGCCCACACGTGCTTCAACGATCGGAAACAGACTCTTTGCAAAAACCTTTTAAAAACGGAAACACTTGAAAACGCCCGAAAAATGTGGAAAACACTACAAAACCTTGAAAAAGAAATTGATTAACATTCAATGAAAAATGCGATAACTAATTAAATAGTCTTACGACCTTGCTTATTCACTATATATTTGTAGTGCCGAGTTGTACCTTGCAACTGCATTTTTTCCGACTACTAGTACTGTAAACAACGGAATTGAAAGTTCAATTCCGATTAAATGGCACAAGCGAACATACCAGAAACTGATATAAAATTGAACTAACGAAGCGGTTGGATTTGTTGCCGGTCTTTGAAATACTTTTAATTACGAATGATGATTTCTACTCTCCAAACCATTTGATAAGCACAGGCACCCAAAGCTTGTGGCTAGTCTAAAATGATGTTTACCTTTTTCAGTACAGTGCCTTATAAATGTAGTCAAAGTTGGAAATAAAGTTTACCAAATTTAAATCACCTTGTGTTTGTACCTTGCGCGTTTTTTTGGGCGCGCCGCTGGGGGATTTTTTTGCGATCGCTGTTCCTAACAAGTCTCAAGAACACCTCCAATCGCGATCAAAATACTCACAAGATACAGTTCGAATTCAAACACAAGAAATCGATGGACTCAAGGTAGGAGAAGTTTATTTCCAATATTTTCGGCTTTGCATTTTGACTAAATTTATAAGACTTTGTACGGTAACAAAGCTACATGCTTAGGCTTTATAAGAAAGCACAAGTCGCGTCATTTTTAATATGAATAGGGTGTTCAGTATAAACGCCCATAGTATCCTTCCACAGGCAAGAAAAAACTGCCTATAGTGAGGCCTCCACGGGTGTAAAAAGTGCTGCAAAGACGTCAAACCCTCGAGTACCCAAATCTTATGGGAAGTGAAAGAAGCTAATTCCTCATTGGAACCGTTTGTCCCCCTATACGTACTACACATTTTAACCTTCAATCTTAAATAGGGTATTTGTTTTTTGCGTTTAAGTCTAAGAAAGGGTATAGATTTCCAATTTTTTTTTTCTATTTTTAAAGGGTCAGGGTTTTTCTGGCTTGGACGGGACACCCCAAGCAGTCAAGCACACTTCTGGCCAAGTACCTCCCCTCCCCTGGTTAACTGCACTCCACATACGAGATACCTATTCTTCGTTCAACAATGTTTGGCTAAAAATCCAAGCGTGTTTCTTCACCCTTCCTTCTCTTACTACACAAAATAGAAGGCTTCATTTCACCTAATTTCTAACATTTTCTACCTTTTCTATTAATATCATTCGCTAGATTTTGAAAAAATCTCCATGACCGTTAACTCGTTTAGTACGCAAACTACTTGTAGTAATATTGTTAATCAGAAAGTTATACTTATTTACTGTTAGTTGTAATTTAAATCATACAGGCCGATAATTCTAAAGTGCCTATGACATGAAATATCTTGCTATCTCAGTAGATTGACTTTGACAAATGAGAAATACTGAAAAAAAAAATTCGAAATCTGTTATGGTTGTCGAGCTATTTAAAAACATTTTTAAAATGTTTTGAAGTGATGGTCACTGCATGTACAATCAAATTTATATTTTTTAAAAATCTGTTGCCAATCCATATCCTTGAAATGAATTTAAGGTTACTGTTCAGTTTGAAACCGAGGGAAATGACCAAAATGAGATTACCAGCCAAATGGATAGATCAGAGGCGAAGCTTTAAAATAGCAAAAAAAAATTTTCTGATATTTCGAATAAAGAACCAGATTTTTAAATAAAAAATATTCACTGGAAGTGAAAAGCTAATCACGCCCGAATTTTTTGCCAAACTTGGACTAATGGTGTGTTTCGAGGTTTTCTTCAGAGCAGTTATTTATTTTCGTTATGTTCATTTCGTTGGATTTGCAGCAGATTTACAAAAAAGTTGAAAATTTGCCTGTACAAGCAATAACGTCATCACTTGAAAACATCAAACGTTAGTATCTCGAGAACAAGGGTTCATTAACGTCTTTTTCTTCTTTTTTCGGATGTGACACGTCCGAAAAAAGAAGAAAAAGACGTTAATGAACCCTTTCTCGAGAACCATAAAAGATTTCGACAATATCTTTTTTCACCCTTATGGCCCTTTTAGCAAGGCCTATCCACTTAGATATCGTTTCATGTCATAGGCGTTTTAAGGGAAAAACAATGGAAGCACGAACACTGAAAATACTGAGAAACCCACTATGGCGCTAAGACTGATTTAAAATAATCCTGATGTAACAAGCGCTCTGATTGGTTACAAATCTATTTTCTATGAGAGAATAGAAAATGGATTTGACGTCACACAGCTTAAGATCTTTTTTTTCTCTATAGTTATTTTCTAAAAGGGAATACTCGGTAAACTCTCAACACTTTTCTCGTGCCCTCTTACGTCATAACCATTTTCTAAAATTGTCTAGAAACACGCGCGATGCTGTTTAATTCCCTTATTATGGTTTTCCATTGCTACTTGGAACTAACAAACCTTCATTTTCACACTGCTTTATAATATAGAGTGTAAGCCCTCTTTAGTATCAGTTTCTGCTTCCACCGCTAGCTGAACTCTGCTGAACAAAAGTTTACAACCACGAAAATGTCCACGAGCTTGATATCACTACAACATCTGCCACACAAACTTTGATAGTTAATTGCACTAACTTTTACGATTATCAGTTACGAAATTATTCGGTTGAATGCTCGAACCTGTTTTGAAAACATACTACATTTTACAGATTCATTTAAACTTTAAATGTATTACCACTGCTTGACTAATGTTAAGTTCTTAAGCAAGCTTTTACAGTAAACAACAAACTAACAAAGTTAATATCAACCTAAACGGATTTTGTGTTAGTGTTTTGTACAATTAGGTAGTAACTCCCAAAGCGATTAGTCAACCAAAATTTTCATTTTGGATTTTTGATTTAAACACCTACTAACTTGACAACAGAACTACAAACGTTAAATTCCCTATTTATCGTAAGATACAATCCCTAGAAAAATATCGTAGTCTGATTGTTATGCTTTCTAAATGGTTCATGCATTATAGGATATGTGCGTTTAGATATATATAGGAGAGAATGAGAACTAGCTACCCTTAAATTTAACCTTAAGGCCGAGTTGTTTAAAATTAGGGTTAATTTCCATGGCAGCTGAATGCTTTTTTGGCCGCTATACCCACGATTGTCACACAAGCTTTAAACAACTCGGCCTTGATTATTTATAGTTTCTGTTTATACTACCCATTTTTTTTACCTTGTGCAAAGACCTATATATTTACATGAACGGCAAAAATGATCAAAAACTTCAATTTAAACGAGAAAAAAAACTCGTCTTTTCAGAGTTTTGTGCATCTCATGTTATTCTAAAAATGACGGAACATATGGTATACCTGAAGAACACGCATTCCTCATCCCGGTTCCGCTACTATTATTAAAACACTATATGAGTACCTACTGTACTTATTTGATACATAGGTACCGACAAAACCTGGATGTGCTGTCTACTGGAAACTAAATTTCCTCCGAATTGAACTCACTGACGTAATGATTATGTTATTAAAGCCTACATCACTCTAACCATAGCGAACTCCTCTACATGTAGTATTTGTATAAAATTGATACGAGGCCCTTATTTTTGTTTTGTGCACTCCCTATTGAAAATTCTGAAACAGGAGTAGGTTTCTAAAATACACTCAGAACAGATCGCAAATAAGTTGTTTTACGAAAAACTCATTAAACATTGCTAGTACAGACTCAAGCGACCTGAACCCCTTGTACAATTGAGATTATCAGTATTACAGAACTTTACATTCCATTTAAACAGAATTACACATGTTTTCTTAAAATGGTAAAGATGCCGATGATATTTACGAAAACATAAACAATATCATGTTGTTGACGACAGCAGGAATCTTCCTTACTCTCTTCTTAGATTTTCCAATCTGTAAGGAAAAACGACAACTTGTTTAAAAATACATTACTAAAAAGAAGTTTGTACAGTTCTTTCGGTCTACTGTAGGTTGTTGGTATCAAATGCATTATAATTAAAAAAAAATTAAAAATCCCTTTTCGAGCCTAAAGGGCTCATTAGGACGCTGCTCATCTCTGGTTACTGTATCCCCTGGACAGGACACTATTCCATCGCAGTTTAGCCTCCTAGAAATTAAGCGGTTATGCGCAGACTACCGACAGAACTGGTACCCATTTATACAGCCGGGTCGACTGGAATTGGTAAAAAGTTCTTGCTCAAGAACACAACACAGTGGTCCGACTGGGGCTCGATTTCATGACCCAGGGTAATGAGTCTAACATGCACCACTCAGCCACTGTTCCGCCGAATAGACAAATAATTGAAAATAAAACAATCAAGAAAAGTAAATTATGTATCGAGGAACCATGTCTAGGCTTAACAGAGTAGGTCCAAATGACTTGCATGGCAGCATGGGTGGCAGAAACGGGGGGGAAGGTGGGGATGGGTGGCAGGGGGTACTGGCCCCACAATAATTTTTTTTGGTTAACCACAATAACTCTTGAATCGGAGACCTTATAGCAAACTATTAAAATACTAATGTTTACCCCCCCCTCCGCAATTATTTTTTGCTTCTACCGCAGATGAGCAGAACTATAACTCTATAATTCTATGATTCTATGATTCATAATTCTGTATTCATTCTTGTTTTAAGAGGATAGGGTAGCTGTGAACTAGGCAACCTTTTTCGAGACTTTTGAAGTTTTTGATTAAATCTCTGTCAGAAATTTGGAAAATCCGATCATACAAACATTGAGTGAATGAAAAGGAAGCACTTAGAATATTATTTTCAGTTTTTTTATGAGTTTTAAATTTTAAAGGTGGGGATGGACAGGTGAAGAGACTTATTAGTAGTTTCAACTAGGAGAAATTGGAACTTTGAGGAATACAAAAATTAGTGTTTCAAGTTAATAACAGTAGTAATAGTAAGCACTAAGTTAAGACAAACCTGGCCATGAGATCAGCGTCTGCATCATTAGCACCAACAGCCACTGGCTGCTTACCCCCTTCCTTTAGTTTAGCACCTTGTGCTGTGGTGGGGAGCTCCGATAGCTGGAAAGAGTCATGTAACATTTAGTTCAATAGGTGTGCTCTGACTTCTAGAGAAACTAAGAAGTTTTTAAAGCACACATGAGACATTAGGTGTGCTCTGATTGATGGAGAATAGGTGTGTTCTGATTGTTTGAGAATCTATGAAATCATTAATTAAAAGTACACATAGAACATTAGGCATGCTTTGCTCTGTTGAGAAACTATGAAGTTGCAGTATTATTTAAAGCATCTGTGTATTAAAGTACACACATGCGGTTGTACCACAGATTCTCACAATTGCTATTTTCCCTTTAATTTTTCTTCACTTTTATTAAAATCCTTTAAAAAAAGAAACATAAATCATTTGATGATGAGTCTGTACTGTCAGGTATGAATACAGAAGACATAAAAATGAGGTGAGGAAACACCATAAGGTGTACTACATCCTAACTTTGTTCAGTTCGTACAATATGCACAGTCATATTGTCTCTATTGATTAGACATTGTGTAAATGATATATAAAACATTTAGGAATATTGCTCAAGGAACAAAGGAAAAGTGGGTAATGTGAAAATCTGCTAGCTGAATAATGATTCTGATAAGTAATAATGGAAGAAATTTAACTCATATTTACTGGATGAAAAAAAAATGTCTAGGCAGCATAATTTATGACATTTCACCCTTACCTGATCTGTGAGTGTTAGACCGAGCTCATCTAGCACCTCATTAACAATTTGGTCACTATGAAACAACAAAAAAATAAAACTTTTTGTATTTGAAACAACATGAACAGCCACAACTTCAGATACATTTTAGTCATAAGAAAAAATTTAAGAAGGTGCTTAGTCAACTTGATCATATTTACAGCTATTGACTGACTTTTTTTCATATTACAAAACACAATAGGTGACCTTTAATTTTTTCCTAAAGTGTTGAACTTTGTTTTACAAGTAAGTTTTACCCAGCGCAGGTCAGCTGGAACAAACTTTCTTGTAAGGCAACATTAGTCATGTGATAAGTTGGCTAAATTTTTTTTTCAATTTTTTTAAAACATTTTTGACATGGTGGTAATCACACTGCCACAGCGAGTAAGTGCATGAACTAAATTTATGATCAATTTAAAATTTAATAGTTTCTACCTTCCCAGAAGGAACTTTTTAAGTGTTAGTCTGTATAGTTCATGCATGGCTCTTTGTTTTCTTCGTGATTTAAGAACTTGATGTATTATTTTTCTTTTCCAAATTGGTATAATATTTCTAAAATATCATTTGTAACACTCGTCACCTCTCAAGGGTTCTGTTCCTCCAGAACACTGAAAAGGTAATGGGCATTATGAAATATATTTGTTTATTCTTAAAATATTGTATTTAATTGAAAAAGAAAAAAAAATTAATGCAAGTTCACAAAGCATGATTTTTTTAAGATCTGCTGACTTTTCTAGTATATGTCTGATGTCTGGAGAATAGGGTTTATATATGTAACTACCAATATAGCTAAACTTACAGTAGGATCAACTTAAAAATATGACAAATTTTATCTTTGCCATTGGAAATTTAAAGGTGCTGACAATTTGGGTGTTAGCCCTTTGTTGGAGCTTGAAACATTAGCACCTATACAGTTAAGATAGATAGATAGATAGATAGATAGGCATTTATCAAAAATACCTTAATAGCAGCTGAAAGCTGAATTGCAAAGGTGTACAAATTAAGTAATATTACCATACAATAAAATCTAACCTAAAATCTAATCTAAACTAACTTACATATTTAATTATAATAAATGTCAGTTTAAAAATATCTTGTACTTGCTGGAGTGAAAGTATCTCTTAACCCCTTTGTTTTAAAAGAAACTCTAAATGGTCTGCGTCATCGTAACTTCATAATTTAATCTCGGTTATCAAAGGGCAGTAAGTGGTATAAACAATCCAAAGGATTAGAGACAATGTTGTTAAAACTGTAGCTCTGAATTTTCTTTTTAAGGTAAAGATAAAAATTATCAATTTTTCATGTTAGACCAAAACTTGGTTATAATTCATGACCCGATTCATTCTCCAAAGAGATTATTCAATCAGAGTTATGATTGAAAAAAGCAGTATGAGTAAAATATAAAACATCCTTGGTAACTGAACAAGTTGTGCACAAAGGGTCTATGCTAAGGTTGAAGGGGAAAGATTAAAAATCAAATTCCATACATGTAAATTTCTAGACTTGTGTGCGCAGGTGCACAGTGAAAGATGCCAAGTTCCAGTACCTTTCCTCGTCTTCATCCTCCTCCCCCATGACATCATCAATTGCATCATTCATCATCTCTTCTTTCATATCCATGATTTCTGACTGAGGTTCAACGAAAAATGAAGTTCAACAGTGATTACACAGCTGGTTAAAGCAATACATGCACTTACAATACGTAAGACAAATTTATACAATACTTAACAAAACTAAACCTAATAGTGCATACAAGTACAATCAGACAATACAATACATATTTACAAGACAACACAATACTCTAATAAATAAAAAAAAACATAAATACTCACTTGCTTTTCAAATTCCATCATAATTTTTTGAATCTGTGGGAGTTTTAGTTGCTTATTCATTTTTGTCAATGCCTGTAACAAAGAATAAAACAGCTACATAAGTGCAAATCACTTAAATCAACATCTCCGAATACTGGAGCCCTTAATAATAAATTAATTTTAAGCAAGTTTTGCAAATTAAAACTATATAAAAAGCCCCCATGTTTCCTTTCTTTAATTGTGTAAGTATACATACAGTAGAAGGACTGTTGGAAATGGGTTTGTATGCATGACCTTGTGATTAATACTTAACAGATGATTTATTTCAGTTGGTAAGCAGAAAAAAAATGAGACAAAAAATTTGATCTTGTAATCTTCAACAAAATCAAAAATCAAAATTTACTTATTAATAACTAAGTAAACCATGATAATTATCATTATCAAAGTATTGATCAAAATCACAATTTTACAAGTGTATTACAATCCTAGCCATAATAATTGTAACTTAAAGTACTATTATTAATCACATGCTCATATCCAAGGTCAAAATTAGAACTTTGGATTGTTTCAATTGAGCAGCTGTATAATGAAATAAAGCTTTGACCAAGGGCAAACCAACAATAAAACAGTGTCCTGCCAAGGAGGAAACAATAGCTCTCTTCTATTAAGTTAGCATTATACAAACTGGTAGTAAGCACCAACCATTTTGGCCTGCTTATAAACAGGGTTTAGTCCTTTATAAGTAACAAAACAAATTAGTATTCAAGTTTGTATCCTACCTTTGTAACACCCTTCATGGCTTGTGCCATAGCATTTTGAGATCTCAGTGTCTGAAAAATTTAATCGAAAAACTGATAAAGTTAGCTTGAGTGTATTAAAAACATAACTATTATTTTATATATATGAAAAAATGTAAGCTAGAAAGGAAAAGATTAAAGAACTTAATTGGCACTAAAAATCATTCCTTAAAAAGGCACAAAAGTCACACACACAGATAACACAAGAAACCAATAAAGCTTGGGATTGGTGTGGATGGGGGCTTTCATCAAAGTCTTATACAAGACATGTTGCTATGGTAACCATGATTTAAAAGGTACCTCAGAAAAATCAATTTATTCTTTAATCTGCTTCCAAACAACTGTGCAAAATCTTTTAGTAACTCCTAAATTTCATTGTCTGAAATCAAAATTAACTGTAACAAAACTCCTCCTCTTTTCTCTTATATAAACTTTTAGTTTCTGAGTTGTTTGACAGAAGAAAGTATATAATTTACAATGTTCAATAAGTATAAAGTTGCCATTGCTAAAGGAAAAGTCAAATTATCTAATTTTCTTGGCTTCTCTAAATATCCAATTATATGTTGTGCTGCCTATAGTGGCAGTCTAACTTCATGTTTACAAGTGAAAAGTTGAAAAACCAGCCTAAGAAGCTCTCGCTTAGTAACAGTTTAGACACTTTGACTTGTCATCCCTAAATATTCAACCAAATGATTCTAATCTCTAATATTTTATTTATAGTCTACTCAACAAATTATGTTGTCAATATTTTAAGTGTAACATGTATTTAGGAAGAGGTGTATGCAGTGACCTTCAAATATAGTGGATGCTTCCTGAATATTTAGCTCATTATACTGATTAATGAAAACAAACTTCTAGAGGTTTTCCGGGGTAGCAACATCTAATCCTTTTTCGGTGAAATCAAATTAAAACAACATCAACTGTAACTACAATGGCAAGATTGGTATACTAAACAAAATTTTGTCTCATTCTCAAACATTCGGTACAATTGTAGCATGAAGAACTTTGTATACACAAAAACTGACCCCCCCAAAAAAAACTGCTAGGCATAAGTCGTAAATAGTTTTAATTTTAAGCAATCATTATAACTTACAGTAATTTGAAGTTTCACTTGCTAATCAGTACTGATTGTAATTAACTTTTCTAGAAAGTGTACAAAATTTACTACAATTAATTGTAGTTCCCATTTAATCAAAAAAAACTAAAAGAAGTCATTGTGAATTACCTGAATCTTTAGTGAAACTGCCTGAATATTTGCCCTCATCAAGATGAATTTCTTGACATAGCGCCTTGTTCTCACAAGATCTTTTGCCATTATCTTGACAGCATCCTAAAGGTTGACACAATAATATGAACACTACATCTATTAGTTTCTTGTTGAAACACAGCACAAATGTTATTTGTTGCTTTTATTAATAGCTCATTATACTAGTTACAGTATTATAATCAGATTAAAGGGAACTTCTCAAAGTCACACCAGTATTTGGTTAAAATGTCGTCTCTGCCCAACTGTGTTGGTAAATAAGGAAAAACAACCACATGAAAACTTAAAAAAATGTGATTGGAAAGCAGAATTTTGCCTTTTTTCTCAACTGTCTGGAAGTGTTGCTTCTTCGATGATACATGTGACTTATGACATAGACATGAGAACAAGTTTGAAAGCCACGAGTGCAGGCTAAATCCGTTTTTTACAGTGTTTGAGCAACCACTGGCTCTACACCGATGAACCATGATTGAAAGTGTTTTGCAAGCAAGTATTGCAGTGCCAAATTATCACATCTATGTTGAGTATCGCAAATACAGTAAGACTTCTAAAAAGGTCATTTTTATGGTACAGTATAGAGAACATTTTCCAGGGAACATGAGTCTGAGCGCTTTTGCGATTCCCTTTTAAAAAATTGCAATTAAAATGTTACTGATAATGCATCTTTTTAGCCTAAAGTACAATTTTCTAATATTAACTTTGCTAAGGCCAGGGGAAGAAAAGCACCTAATTTTCTAACTTTCATTGAAGTGTTGTGGACATATTATTTCTGAACATTATTAGTTACTATTTTTGTCACTCCTTTTTCAGAAAGCTAAAAAAGTTAATGTGGACTAGTTAGCAAAGGCCAGATCAAGTAGTTTAAAAAAGAGAAGCAACTGAAAGTGGATAAAATAGTATGTTAAAGGGGAAGTAGTGCTATATAACATCCCTCCTTCTCTCCCCCTCCCCCACTACTAAATTCAGTTCCTATCCTAAACTTTCAGTCCAGACTGAAAATGCCCATAACTTTATAGGTTACCAGGCTTTTGAAGGAAATTTAAAAAAAACTGTTTCCAACTTACCATCTGGCCCTGCTTAGCCATTTTCTTAATATCAGCTATAATCTTTTTTTCTTGTCTTTCCAAATTTGTTCGTTCTCTGTCTAGCTCCCTTGAAAATCAAAGTGTCTGTTATTAAACATGAAATGTACTATCTAAATTGGTTTTAATGTCTGTAAATTATAACAATCTTATCTTTCTTAGTTTGCTCTATCCCTAAAGCATAAATGACACACTTTATTTTATACAACCATACTATATATCATAACATAATGATCAATATGATATTACAGTATATATGGTACAATATATATCATATTGACCATATACTGAAAATATTATACTTCCACAATGTTTTCATCTTCTAGCTATACATGCCACCATTAAACACATGTTCACTTGCTACAGATGCAAGGAAACTAATACAACAGCATTGTGCACTATTTTTTATAATATGAATATCTATCTCAAAGACTCAGATGAACAGATCGAGGTTAGAGAATGAAGAGATCTTGTACACACAGGAATAGATCTTCTTGTCGAATTTTAAAAATTATTGTCAGTTCAAAACTCTATATATATATTGCCACCTCATTAGTGCACAAAGGTATTGGCAGTTTTTGTGTATGGCTATAAACTTTCCTTTTCGAGCGCGCATTTGCATCATAACCCATTGTTATATGCATGTATATGTATATGTATATATATATGTATATGTATATATATATGTGTGTGTATATGTATATATATGTGTGTGTATATGTATATATATGTATAAGTATTTATCGATATTTTCATTATTTAACGTTT
>JAOBAT010101034.1:0-15896 GCA_026413305.1 Hydrozoanthus tunicans
ATAAGGAAAAGAACGTTTGAATGGGGAATAAATGAAAACTCTGACAAGAAATGAAAACCAAATGGAAATCCCTAATACTGGCCTTGTAGCTGCAGAGTGCGGAAGAAAATTAGTTCACCAACAACCATGGCTTCATCCATACAGTCCAACTTTCTAGTTATTTGTCGTCAAAGGACATCAGCAAAAGCAAACTTTGTTATGTAGCATACTCGTCACAAGAATTAATATAAACATTTCACCCCATTTAAGCGCATCCAAAGCGCTTTTGGATGCCAGATTCCCAACTGCTGGATGCCGGATGCTTAGATCGTAGGCTCCGTGGATGCTGGATGCATTCCTTGTTACGGATGCCGGATGCAGTACACAAAGGTTTTTCTTGATGCCTTGCCAGTGGATGTCGGATCCAGATCATTTTGACGCTCTGGATGCTGGATGCCAGAGCTGAGAAAGTTATGGATACTGGATACGCATACATGGAGCGAACCATTTTGAGTCGCTGTTATTATCTTTAGCAATATCATTATTACTAGTATTAGTAGTAATAGTATTATTATTATCATTATTATCATTGTTATAAACATTATCAAGATATCTGAGTGGAATACTGAATAAGGGACATGTTCTGTCACTAACCTCCCGATTTCTTCTTGCAAGTGATAGAATTCATCGGCCATTCCACATTTCACGAACTCCTCTACGTCGTCCTCATCCGAATTAGTTTCGGTTGGTGCAGCGATGTTGTCGCCATCTATTGAATCATTATCTAGAATCATGTCACAAATGTTACTCGATGGCTCTAAATATTATTAATCTATTACCTGGGATATTTTACCATTTTTGCCAGTGCTACACTTTGCTGATCATGATTCACAGGGAACCCAAACTCGTTATGATTGCCCCATGTCACGTTTGAGTACGCTTGCACATATAAGAATATAAACGCAGACTAGATTTTGTACAACATCTAACAAGAAAGTCAAAGTTTTGTTCGCAGAATCGCAAATGGGAGAAACAGAGTTTGCAAGGCGAAAGGGGAGTGGAGGGGTTGCGGGAGACAAAAATAAGAAAGGTGGATTATGAAATGAAGGAAAGCGCTTCTCAAATTTGAGTGATCAGAAAAAATTCTAAGTTACTGATGGGAATCGAACCTGCAACCCTATGAGTACCGTTCAGATGTAATACCCAAAGAGCAAAGAATAGTGGTTGGGCGCGAACATGCCCAGCAAAGTGTAGTCATGTGTATAACGATGTTTATAAAGCACAGCGACTGTGCACCAAAACGTTAGTCACAAGGGGGCCATGCACGGATACAGCTTTCAATGACAAGTCAAAAATGAGCAAAAACGCATTGAGCTACAGTTTGTAATGACGTCGTTCTTAAACCACTATCTAAACAAAAATCTTGCTAGACCAGCAAAACACTTTGCTGTTATACCAGTGACGTCAGGTTCTTACAGTTTACCACTTTAACGATCTTATTTTTAGCAAACGATAAAGTGACTTACTTTTCTTGCGGTTCACAGACCACATGGTGACTCTGAAAAATAAAGAAAACAAAATTTTGTCCAGAAATATTGTAGCAAAATTTACATCAATTTTACATAAACCTTATTCGACTGCAAAAGTGGGGACATTGACGAGCTGTCTACAAATGCGAGATCAGGGTTAATTTCACAACTGTTTTCTTTTTTTTCCCCAAATTTCCATGTGATAACATGTTTATATAATCGAGGACATAATTCTTCATTTTTCGCGTAGTACCTACACGAGAAAGCGTTGCTAAATTATTTTATTTATCCGAAGTATTTTCGAGCTTGAAAGCCTTTGCACTCTCTGGAAACATTCGAAAATCGTCCGAAGCGGTGTAGAGACGTTTCTAAGGCATTTTTATCGTTTCTACAAATTTTCGGAAAATCTTCGGAAATATTCGCAAATTTTTGAAAATGAGTAGAAAATGTTTTAAGGCATTTAAAAGACTTTTTTAAAATTTCCGGAAAAACTTCAAAAGAATACCAGCGCCCTATCAGCGCCGAGTGGTTTCGCCTCCAATGAAGAAAAAAATTACCCCGTTGATATCCAATCAACTCAAAGTAATCTTGTCCTCTTTGTTATAAAGGATTTTACACAGGGTTTTTTGAGAGCACAATGAAAACATCAATGTCATACGTTTTCTTACACTTTTTTTTATTTTCAAGTAGATAACCAAAAATGTTGTAACATTACCACCTCAAAACTTAATCATTCCTTCTTAGAAGTATCAGCTACCATAAAAACAGATTTACATCTCCATTTTTGCCGATTGGTACTTACTCTAAAACCAATGAAAATATCTACAGCTTCTGAAAATTTCTTTAAAATCCCTATCAAGTTTATTTTTTTAAGTTCCAGATGAAAAGTAGAACCCTTTAACAAAAGTAATTTTTGAAAATAAAACCTTTTCTCGCCGTTTCTGTTACATTCTTTTAGACTTGAAGCGTGCAATGATGACGTAGCACGAGGCCTAAAGCAGAGACAATCTTTTTTATCTCAAAAAATTCAATTCTGGCTACAGTAGTCACATTGTTATAACTTTAATCAATGAATTATTCCCTTGAAAGTGTTTGAATCGAAAACTTTATGACGTTTTGTAACAGAAATGAAATTTTTTAAACAAAAACCACATAACTCACTGCTGCTATGTCACAGGTTACCAGTCCTCGGCGTGCTCGGTTAACTTTACATTCCAATCTTTTTTTGATTAAAAAGCAAACTTAGATGTGGAAGTTTTCTTTGGTTATTCGAATTTTGAGTTCACAGATGACAACAGTTTTAATCCAAAAAGTAAAAAAATAAGCTTGATAAGGACTTTAAAATTTTATTCTTGTCTAGTTTTATTTTTGCTGTATTGCGTTGATAAAGAGAAACCATACCTCCGATAGATTGCAACAAAAAGTCTGGTTGGTTCAGACTTAAGTTAAAAAAAAACAATTAGCAGTTAGTTAAAGAGGGTACTAGCCACTTAAAAAAATATCGGGGCCAAAAATTCTAAGTGGCAAGTTTTCGAGTTATTTAAGCATTTCACAATGCACTTTCTCAATTCATCTGCCTTAAGGTAGGTTAAAAGTTGACTTGATTTCAAATTTCACACTCAGTGTTGCTAAATCATACAAGTCTTATGACTTCATTCTCAAGCAAAGTGCGCTGATCCATGTTTGTTTTGCAAAAGACAAACTTATCTGCGCGTGTGTGGTTAAAAGCTGCGTGCAAGCTGCACTAATTTTCCACTTCAAAAGCAAACACGTATTTTAAACTAACAGAGTTCATAGCGAACTTATAAACTCGGTATTTGTAAAGTGGACATCTTCGTTTTGAATGAAAAATTGTGATTGACGGCTGCAAATTTGATCTTGTAGAATTAACAGTGGTAAATTTAAGTTAGTAAATATGGCTTGTATCGATTAACCGAGGTTTAAGCCCATCGCACACTTGTGCGATAGCATGCAATTTTCGTCGCATGCAATCAAAATCGCAGCATATCGCACAAGTGTGCGGGGGCCTGCGATGCAATTTCTATCGCATGCAATAATGATCGCATGTATCAAACATGTTTGGTTTTCTTAAAAGTGAGTGCACCTTGTCGGAGGTTATTGCATCTTCTCGCAAACGTGTGCGGTGAATGTGCGACAACAATTTCGATTGCATGCGACGAAAATTGCATGCTTTCGCACAAGTGTGCGGTGGGCTTTAGTTCAGTAAACTTAAAAATGAACCGAGCGCAGAGCCCTGAAAATCATAGTGGCCGAGATTTTGAGAAACGCTTCAATTTTTGTCTTTAAGTATGGCTGACTTAATTACATATGATTCTGGACTAAACTCTGTGTGAGATTTTTTTGCGAGATGAACAACGTCAAACGAGAAAACTAACACCAACTTAGGTTCACCTCGATCTGAATAACAACAAACGTTACGGAACAAATATCCGCTAATTCTCCGTAAGAAATCTCTTTTAATATACAAGCATGTAATGGATTTCGGAACAAACATACGAGAATTCTTTGCATGATGTGGATGAAATTCTACAGTTTTAGAGCGTTCGATATATAATTTAGTGAGCGATCGATAAAATTTAGTGTTTGCAAACCGACCCCGGTTCATTCACTCTCGTCTATAACATTATGTCCATCGCCACGAGCTGACTAGAAAGAAAAGACGCCTTAAAGTTAACTTGGTTTATAATTATCGCTTGAGCTAATCTTAGATACTCAGAGATCAAACCTAAATATGAATTAAGTAAACAAATTCCCCTCGCTGACAGTGTACAACACTTGTCTTTTAGATTAATGCCGCATGGCCTTGAGCCTTGAGGTTTAGATTTTTGGTATTATATAAGAAAAAACTGTACTCTGTAGAAAGTGTTTGTGTTTTCAAGAATGTTAAATTCTTGAAACCATCCAAAGGTGTGTCTGAAAAGATATATTCATCATTTATAATAAGAAAATGAACTCAACTTCGTTAGAGTACGCAAAAACTAGAACTATAGAACGTCTCTGGGGCTATAGGGCTCAAAACTGCAGACACTACTGAACTTGCTTCGATTAAATGTTGGTGAAATCCCATAGCGCTCATTTGTACATTAAAACATTAAACAAGTTTTACTCACCCCTTACAATTTTAAAGCTACTTCGAATAGTATCTGCAAAAATGTAGATAGCTCCAGAGGAATGCTGTACAATGTAAACACATCGAGTGCAACAAGAATTTTAACTCTTTAGCTACTACAGCGATCAAGCAACGACCATAGAAACATGAAAGAGCGGTTTATCGTTTTACCTGGCAATCGTTTTCAGTTGAGCGACAGCAATTCACAGGAATTTACTTAGGACTACCGGACCAGACCTTTTGACTTAGTCTATGCGCGAGACCTCATGTCTTTGTGTTTTGAAAGCCGGATTAGCTTTTGTTCAGTTCGCAGAGATGACAAATTCTAACAATGGAAGTACTCTTGACCGACTGACGTGACGTCACTAGCTGCGTAGGTTTGCATAAATGCCCCTCTTGCCCGCTTTTATTTCTGTCATTTGACAAAGATATTTCTTTATATAAAAAAAATCAAATCTTAATCTAACTAAGTTTTACAAAAGTAGATTGATCAGGCATGTAATGTTTTCATGTGTTGTTCAAAAAGTTGAATAGATTGTGAAAATGTCGTTAATTTCGTGGAACATTTGTTTTGCAAATTGTTTGTGCAGTGAAGTTTCTTGTTCCTTATGTCCGATGTTCAAGTTATATTGGATGCAGAGCTGAATACAGGGAAGCAGTCATATCTGAAGCTAATGCAGTTTGCTTTATTACTTGATCAACTGAAACAAAACATAGTTTAAGAGTGGCTTTGTTAGGGCAAATTGATTATAAATAAACCAGTAGAGACAATAAGAAACATTTTTCATAACCTTTTCCTTTGTTCAGTGATATTACCGAACGGGGCATACGGCAGTTTTAACTAGCAAACGAGCCGGCTACTTCTTTGTTCTACAATGGAAGGCGTTACACGTGGCAACAAACCCGTTTTATCGAGTTTTAGCTGAAAATTTCTGTGTACATCGATTTAGTAGTCATGAAATGTTCCCCTATCGCCCAGCTATGTTTCCACGCACTATCGGAATCTTTTTCGTTTAGCCGCCGAAAGGCAATTCAAGTTAAAACAAAATAAACTTGTGAATACTCGTAAATGATCCCCTCCGTTGATTTATACTATTTATTCGTGTGTTTGATTTTGTCTTGTTTTGTTTTAGCTTCAGCAACATGAGTTTCCATGTTCTTTTCTTCCCGTTTTGGCTCACTTCAGATCAAAAAGGGAACGCACGCGCCATCACCGCTCCAAATGATTATCCCAGAAAGAAAAAGTCACCAAATGTTATTTTTAATAAAAGAATACGATGTACTCGTTGTACTTTAAACAATACATTTCTTTTGCTTCTTTTGTTTACAAGATGTAGACTGCAGTTTATTTAAAGGTGTTACTTGAAGGATTGTTTTGTCCGTCTGGTTTCTCATTAGTGGTCTAGCTGTATTTCACTCTGAGGTGAGCGGCTGTCAGCAAGACGAACTGGCAGAAACCGATAAAAGCACTTAGCTACTCTGTTGAGTAAACCTTTATTCCATGAGATAACACGTGAGCCTATACATAGAAGTTGGAACAAAAATAAACCTGAAAGAAAGTGGCTGGGTTTTCACTTGTTAATTTACATATGTACATTTATTGTCAACAGTGACCAAAAATAACACAAAGCAACGCACATGACAGATCCTTTACATTTAAAGTCTGCAAAGGTTCATTAACGTCTTTTTCTCCTTTTTTGGACAAGAAACAATATCGAGTATTTTGTTTCTTGTCCAAAAAAAGGTTAATGAACCCAGTTGCAGACTTTCATAGCATTCCGTCAAACCCGTGATAAATTAGGCCAACGGGACCCAAAATCTTTCAAGCTCGTTATTAGCAATGAATATTTTTTCCGTAAGTAAAATCTATGTAAATAATTTTGTTGAAGTAAGTATCGGATACGTACTCGTTGTCTTACGAGTCGTGCGCCGAATACGTGTGTGTTGTCAACTGTGCCATTTATAAACCAATTATTGAATGCTTAACTCAGCACAAGATTTCACGGGCGTACTTCAGCCTACGGCAGTTTTAAAATAGTTCACTATCATATACGTGACCTACAAATCGTCAGTAAAGTGGTGAGAGAAATTTCGAGAAGTTGTGATAACTCTCAATGCCGCACTTTCTAGAGCCCTTCAAAGGGTTTTGTCAAATAAGTTTTGAAAATGAGAGCTTCTGAGATCGAAACACTACTAATCGAATCAAACAATCGTCAAATCGACATTTATAGATTGGAGACAAAGAAATTTTCTAGCTGCTAAAAGTAAAGCTGTTGCAGAGAGACGATTATGGTTTTTCGTATCTTCGTTGATTTCTTTTGCTTATAACATTCCACAAAACCAACATGCTATAAACTACAAAGGCAAGTACAGAGCCGGGTCGTGATAACAAAAATGTCTCGTTTTTAGAGCTAAGAAATTAAAACGCGCGAAATACTTTTACCTGAAATTACAAACCTGAGAGATTGATGGCTGAAGAATTTTAATGCAGTTGAATTAAGTCCATTTTGCCGTCGCTGACACGATTTTCAACGCCTTTGATGTTCTTTTCTGCTGTGTTTGTTTAAAACTCAGGTTATCGAAGTTCGTGAAAACTGCCAGCTTTTGAACTTGCCGAAATATTTTTAAAAAAACATTTCCCCCAACCTTGCTTTTGGTAGGACTAAACGCGTCAATCTGTAGGTTTTGATGGATTGGTTCAAAAGTTGAGACAGTTTGGATTATGCAGAACAGGAAAAGGGTAGGATCACGTGTTGATTAAACTATAGGATAGTTGCCTTAGGAAGTTAATTAGAAACTAGTAATAATCTGTAAATTTAGAACAAATATAACTCATTAAGCGTATTTGAAGTGTTGTTTACATCCTGTATCAAAGGTTAAAGTTGCTGTTTATTTTCTCGAAGGACTTGTGTTCTAAAACTAGTTCGCATGCATAAGTCAACTCTTCGCCTTTCATGTTTTCCCAAGTTAAGAAACTGAAATTGATCTGTTGATAAGTTGAAAAGGAAATTAGCTTGTTTGTTTTCTTTTTGTCGTGTCGGTCTGTTTTCAAAGCTTCTCACTCTAGATTAACAAGAGATAATCTTTCAAGAAATAATATTCAATAAAGAAAATGAGCGGCTTTCCATGCTTTAGATGTGTATAAATATCCACAGTAAATAAATAATACGAGATATAGCTCAAATGACAATGTTACTCCTAAGTTTATCGAATAAAAAATAAACAGTACCTCGCAAAACTTGGCAAAATTTCGGCAACAATTAACAGTCAACACTGCTATTTTCCGACAAATCATGAAGTTTCCATCGCGTTATATTTTATCAGTTGCGTGGTTGATGGAGATTTAAATCAATTAAGCCATTTTATAAAGTAACGCGATGGGCGTTTAGATGTTCATTGCGTTAGTTTTTCGCCTTTTAATTAGTCGCGCGACTCCCGCTAGAAAGCCCGAGGGGAAAAAACGAACCTCCCTATTTTCACGCCGGTTTCAAATGTTTTAGGTGCAAAACCGAATACTAATGAAAACATTCTGTCGTTCCACTCTTTTGCATTCGACTCGGTGCGTGATAAGGTCGACTTTCGAAACGGATCTTAGGAAGTCAAGATACTTCTAACCAACCCTTGTCGTTATATTAAAATATTTTTGTCCAACTGTTCTAACTATTGTTTTATTTCTAGGTTGTTCGCGACACGTGTCCACTTCTATACCATGATGTATATACTGCCAGTTCAGCTGGTAGTTGTATAGTTGTACTGTTGGCTAGAACATGTGTGCAGGGTTTTGAGATTAAGAGTGTTAACTAATACGAGAACTGTTCATGCAGTAAAAACACATACTTAGAGACATAAAAACTATCACTAACTAGGAAATGTTTTAACTTTTAAGATTTTTATTTGACGTCGCTGCTTTGGTGACACATTAGGGAGTTTAAGATACGAGTACGCCAACGCCGACAGAAAACAATAGTAAATACAATAGCTGCACGTTGGAATGCACCGTGCGCGCCACCTGCACGTCCAGGCCGACTTGAAAATTACAACGTGAAAAGCTCAGTTTTGAAATTTTTGCACCTACAGAAAATTATGTTAATCTTCTTTTACCTTTAAAACAATTCACTTTCACCCCATTCTACTCACATAGCGTAACTCGGACAAAAGAGAAAGCAGACTAGCCACACGTGATTTAAAAGGGCGAGCAAAAAGTGTCTTTTTTTAGGCTGTCGTCGTCGATGTTGCCGTCCTCAAATTTTAACTCCTAAAATTTTTGTTCAGGTTCTACTACAAACGACCGTACATTTGAACAATTCTGAAGTTATTTACACTCGACTTGCTGTTCCGCACAATCTATACTGGATCTGATAAACTTCAAAGCGCAACTCACTAAAGTTGGACAGGAACATACAATCTTCGACTAGTTTCGTTTTTCATTGAAAAGTTTTCTTAGACCAGGTGACTGTTAGCCGTAGAAATAATAGTACTGCGTTCTCGAATTAATGTTGCGCCGCGTTCTTCGAAACCTCGAAAGTTTCTTCTTTTGAAACGCCATGTTTGATGTGGTTTTGGTGCAGGCCGTGGTGGCGTCTCGCAAGATGTGTGGTTTTATGAATTTTTCCCTCAGGGTGTTACTACCAAACACGACAAATGAATTTTACACAACATAGCAAATTTAATCTTGTTAATCGTGCAGGAACGAAAGTGGGCGACCAGCTTGTTTTGTCTTCGTGACTCAACGCATCACGCATGCTTTATTTCTGTTCTCGGCAGCCCGTTTTGAGCCACTTGAGAAGATCAGGCATGTTGTCGTGTTTCAATCTTAATTAAACAATTTGACCCAACTTCCTCAAATCACTCAAAGCAATTTTTTCGCAATTGTATCTAATACTACTATCAAAAATAAAGCACCAAAAATTTTTAAAAATGTTCTATATATTCGCTCAAGCTATATATTGTCGACGATATACTCACATGAATTTTGTTGCTTTTGATCGTTCGAAGTTCGTGATTTAAAAGATTAATAGATTCAGTTCCTAGAAATGGGGTAAAATTGTTCAAAAAGATATAAATCTGTTGGCTGTGTCTGTTGAAAACATGAGCGTCTTCTCTTTATAACGAAACCCTTATAATTGTTAAAATGAATCTTGCAAAGAAGAGTAAGAGAACTTAGCAAACTATATTTGTGTAAAGATAATTTTGTTGATAAATTCGTTTCTACTCGCTTACCTGACTATAGGAAGCATGATGGAGTCTGGACTGCTATGTTCAAAAACAGATCCACTTGCAATACGAGGTTATAAATGCTGGGCTGGAGTCTTATTAGTGTCTTCCCTTGTCGACGCAACTGTTTCACTTGCACGACCAAATGAGATTAAATATGTAACTTTGCGCACTTCAACTCTGCCTAGCGTGATCGCTCACTGTGTTGTGTTTTCCAGGGTGCTTCACACGCAAAGCCGGTTTTTATTTGAGTTCATTCAAGTAAAAAGATTGCTTCAGATACGTCAAATACGTGCGTGTACATCCGCAAAAGAAAACGCCATCTGCAACGGTATGCTCGATTTTTCAATCTGCTGCGCTTGACATCGCGAAGACTATTGAGCGCATTTCCCGCAGGCTTCAAATGTCCTTCTTATTAACTCACTTAAACCTATCCTTAAACTGCTACTTTAAATACCGTAACAGATGCAGTGAAATTTGGGCCAGACAAGGATCATGACCCCTTTCTGTGCCAGATGTTATCGAAACCTTAAATCACAGTCAGAAATGTCTCCAATTTTATCTCAAAACGCCACTATTTATCTGTATCTCGGCTGTAATAAAAAACAATATTTATTGATAGAAAAAAAAAGGAAAGATACAGACACTGAACTTTTCGTGCTCAGCAGCTTTAAATACAATTCTCTAAATTCTGCCTCTATATAATTGAACAATGTTTTTAAAATAATATTTTGTTTTTACAACCTACAGTCTTTGCCAGCGGGAGATAAGATTTCAGTAATTTTAGTGAGAAAACGAGATTGCCCATATTGTATGTTGCGACGGTAGGAAAAGCTTAATAACAGCACTAAATGCATTAATAGTTAGAGTTTAAGTTTTTAATCGAAAAGAATGCGTTGAAATTGGATTTAATAATTTTACTTCCCTGGTCAAACTCATCAACTTTCTTTTAAATGAGTACAAATCTACTAATCTAAAACAAATTGGCGCTCAAAGGAAATGTTGTCCTCCGTGACACACCAGAATCTGTCAAATTGTTTAAACCTGCTTCAAATCTCGATCCAACTCAACGAGTAATTGAACAAAAAACTAATCCTCTGTCAAGTTTTAACGAGGTGGGAAAGTTTTAGCTGATTGTTGTAATTCTTTGAAGCTTTATCGTAAGTAGGTGAACAGCAGGCAAAGTTATCAAATTGACCCCAGCTCTCAACAGTTATCACGAGATGAGTTGTTCTCGCTTTTTATATATTGTATTCAAAAACTTAATGGCCCAAAGGCAAAGCATTGTCTCCGGACGAGCAGTTTCGGCTTTTAGTCGTGGAGGAACGCTATTGCTGTGGGGCAGAATACGCAAATGTTCACTCACTCAGATTTAAACAAATTCGATAATTCGGCGCGAGACGAACTGATATCGACTTTCCGAAATAATTCCGGAAGGAACGATTACAGTCGTTGAAGTTTTGGCCTGGGCTTACAACCCTCACTGTGTGTTTCCGTTCAGTCGATAGATGTTCGTAACTTGAACGCGCGTTTAACATCGCGGCCTACTCGGTCGACACTTTACCTCCTTAATAAACAGCCGCTATGCAGGCTATTCAATCGAGCTCTCTTGCGGTTGATGAGTAAGGGAAGAAGTCAAAACAATGGTATTTTTAAGGAACCCAATTTTGACGAGGGAGGTGGTGGGTGGCGACACATACCCCCTACCCCACTCCTTCCCATTTTTTCAGAGCTCAATTTCTCAAAATCTGAATTAAGGGTGTTGGTTTTATTGTATTATGGATTCCTCTCTCCACAAAGAAGGCGTTGTTGCAAGCACTTTATCCATATCTGTTATGTTGAATATAATATTTGCTCCTGAAATTCAGCATTTTTGAAAAAAAGGTGGTGGGTTGCGGCACACAATACCCCACCCCCTAAATTGAGTTCCTAGGAAGTACCATTTTTTTTACCCTTCCCTAACTCGAACAGAACTCGTTGTCGTAATCTCTCCCATATTACATATTCTCATAAATAAATATTCCACTCACAATAAGCGATTGTTGCTTTGTGGTGTGTTGGCAAAATAGTCGGGGTTTAAAGCTATAAAATCACCAAAGACAAAGATGTCGAAAGAAAATCTACCATGAGTAAACCTTCTCTACACATTGCGTGTCGAACTTAAGGCTGTAAAGCCCTTACAAAAAGAACAACACTTTCAGAGACTCCTAAAAACGTTATAAAAATAAACAGCCAAACTACGAGCAAGGTTCGCTGAAAACCTGTGTTATGTTCTATAAAATATTTAATAAAAGAAATACTAGTCAGTTGATATAAAAGGTTTTTATTTCACAAAACTCCTTATCAGATGCAGTCGATAGATTTTACCTGTAGTGTTTAAGCGTCGTAATTTAGCAAGCTAGCTAGTGGTCTTATAAAACAGCCTCTCCTCAATTTTTTTTCTTTTCGGGTCCGTTCAACATGGCGACTGAAATTGGTACTTGTCTTTTTCTTTACGTTTACACGCCATTTACAAGACCGCCAACTACGCAAGATATCAAATCTCAGTTAAAACATTCAGCTAGTTCACATACCAAAACTGAACTAAGTGCACGAAAAGTAGCTTACGCTAAACAATATAAAAAAAATCGCATTAAAGTGGAGGGAGGGGAGGGTTGGGTTAAAAACGAGGGGAAAAAGCAACTTATAGTAGATGGGAATGGCGCCAAAAGAAAATGTGAACTTAATAAACGTATTCAAAAAAGCAAAGCCCAAACCTTTCATAAATTCATTAAAAATTTGAACAGCGTTTAAATTAATGACAGATTACATGATTCAAGGAGAGCGCGTGAGAGATAGCAGCAGTAAAGAAAGAAAGAGTTTTAAATTATCAACAACTCTCTTTCACTCTCGATCTCGCTCTCGTGTAATATTCACTTGAGCCCGATTCTAAAGTTTTTGGGGCGCTGAGAGTTGTGGGTAAATGTACCATCACCACACCTAAAAGCATTGTATAACTATTTGTTCTCATGCTATAGAAAAAACATAACACAACTAAGCGCCGACGGTAGAAGGAAAGCAGAATGGAAAACAACCAGTTGGGCACCGCCCATCCAATTGCGTGTTAAACGATCTGGCTTTCCGGGTCTCCGATTAAATGTTCGATTAGAACATGAGAGATTTTGATTAAAATACCTACATCAAGCATATTAAAAAAATTAACTTGAAAAAGAAAAAAATATGGAAAAACCGAAACACTGATAGACAGTAATATATCACGGACAACAAACATGGTTTGTTTACTTGGTTTGGTTGTTGATTACAGTTTTGCCGGTGCTTTCGTCTCAATAACTTCCGAGATCGCGCGGAGTTTGCCGATTCATCAATAAGAGTTTGGTTTTAGTCTGGCCAGTTGTAGAATCAATGAAATCTTGCGTGTTTGATGATCTAAAAATTCCTTTACATCCTTAAAGGTTAGTACGCTAAATGCTATAATCTGATTCTTTTCCTGAAGTTTCAAGTTTGCCTCATAGTAACGCGGGCTCTGGTTTTAGATGCTATCGGATTTACTGTAGGCTGTGACACTATAGTGTAAGTAAAGCTGACCCTTCACCATATTGGTTGCAACTTCTGTTTGAATTCTTTTTCCTTTCATTCGCCGACGAGCAGCCTTGTTTTCAAAAATTCACCAAGCACAGCTGGCGATGTACAATGCAACCAACATCGAACCAATGCTGGACTTGTGTTGAAAACATCCTGACCTCACGCCACATAGCTGTACTCGTCTTTCGTCCCCTCCCGTCTTTCAAGGTACTGCTTGTCAATCAGAGCCTCGATAGATTTCTGTAAAGTGGATAGTAATGTAATACACTATAATATATCATTATTAGGTTTATGGTTATTGAATACATTGTCGGTTCCAATGTCATCGCATGGTTCCTCGTAAAATTTAGGATTTCATTTTTTTCCAAAGTGCCCTCGTTGGAAAAAAATGAAAAGATTTGTGAAATGAATGCTAAATTGTACACTGTCCCACACGATTACACATACAAACAAGCTACTGCAATTTTTCCGGGAGTAGTATAGTATGCACCGAATTACCCCCTTTTTTGAGGCGCAAATGTAGCGCATGCATAAATTATCTCTAGGATGACGTCATGGCTCATGAATAAAATGCGGTGGATTTAATTGTCTCTTTTGTTTTCCAACCTCATGAATAAAATGCGGAGCCGGTATAAAGATTATTTATGCATGCGCCGCATTTGCGCCTCAAAAAAGGGGGTAATTCGGTGCCTACTATACTACTTCCGGGCCCAAAATTTATGACGGGGACTTCGTTATAACACTGCAGAGGACGTTTCTCCCAGCAACCAATCAGCTCGTTTTATAGCCTACTTCTAAAGAAGCAATGATAGAGGAATCGCTCCAAAACAGACTTTCGGAATCTCAAATTGATGTAGGTTGACAAAGACAAAAAACAATGGGCGTTCAGCATCCCTTTAAATAATGCATACAATGCAACAGAGTTTTTGCGAAAGTCAAAACCCTACCATACTGAAAAAGCTTTGCGGCTAACTATAGCTCGCCATCTTTTTCAGCGAGTAGGATTAAAAAATCCTTTCTCGAGTCTAAGTAATTCATTAGGCATTATCTCTGGTTAACGTAGTGTTAAGCGGATGAGTCTTTGAACCCCTCTGGAGAGGACATTAGTCAATCACAGGTTAGCCCCAAGCAGAACTGGTACTCATTTATACAGCTGAGTCGACTTGAACAAGATGCGTAAAATGATTTGCTCAGGGACACAACACAGTGGTCTGACCGGGGCTCGATCTCGCGACCCAGGGATTACGAGTCAAAGATATCAACAGCTCGGCCATTGCCCCACCGAAGTAGGAATATCAGAGAGTGGTTAAGCACAGAAGATACAAACTAACCTTGATCATACTTATGTTGGGAGTAAACCGAGCGCGAGCTTGTCCGATAACCTGAAAGAGAAAAGGCAATCATTTTTATTCATTTACGATATACTTTCACAGAAAAGGTAAAGAATTCGATACGGCGACAAGATTATTGTTCTGTTCAGCAAATCGTTTTCACAAACCAAGCAACTTTACTGTCGTGTAACGAGAAAGGTATTAGCATAAGGGAACATTGTTGATAATCATTTGCTTTTCTAACCATGACTCAAAAGCATAGCCTTAATTAAAGGTACTTTCCACGACTCCTTAGCAACTTTATTCAATCCTCTACCCGCAAATGTAAGGTGGTCTCCTGATTTTGGCACCTTTAAAAACGATTATTTTAAAATTTCAAAGTGCAGGGCCAGCACACGCTTAAATTGAACCTCTTGCAAATTTTAAATCCATAGGTTGTCTCAGTTTCCTAAGTTATGTTCACTCATAGCTTTCATAGCGTTCTTAGACCTTACAATTTTCAATAGTTTTTAACTTGTGTATCATTTTTGTACTTAGTTAGATTTAAGTAGTTAGTTTTTATCTAATATCACAGACGTAAAGCTACTATGTAGAAATACTGTCAATAAATCGTTGTTATTATTATTATTATTATTATAATTATCGTAATCGTTATCGTTATTGTTATCTTTATTATTATTGTTTTTATTATTATTATTTTTTTATTATTATTATCGTTATTATACCAACCTCTTGAATCAAGTTGTTGTGCCTCAGTACTTTTCTTGACTTCATAACGCGGACAATAGCAGCCTAGTAGAATAAGGAAAACGAACCCAAAGTTGAAGAGGAGTTAAATAAAAGACTGGCTTATTAGTAGTTGAGAGCCGATATAGGATTGTCGCTAATCAAGCTTTGAACAACTCGGCTAGAAGTTTCACAAAATCTATAAAATTACCGCCGCCCGGTTAGCCCAGTTGGTAAGGCGCCAGTCTTTCGTGCGGGAGGCCCGGGTTCGATTCCCGGTGCCGGACCTTTACTCAGGGGCTTAAAACAACTGAGGAGAAGGTGCTTGCTTTGTTCTAACATCTGCAAACGGTTAGACCTTCGCGTCTTCTCGGATAAGGACGTTAAACCGTAGGCCCAGTCTCT
>JAOBAT010101045.1:4756-15896 GCA_026413305.1 Hydrozoanthus tunicans
AGTCCTAAAGCTGAAGACTCGACTGTAATTTTTGTGTGTTGTTTGAAGGGCGTGTCGATTTCTCAGTTTCCACTTATTTTTCTATAATTAAATTAAATATTTAAAACTAGTGCTACTGACTTCTTTCGTTGCTCTTTGCTCAACAGTGAATTTAAATATTCTGTAGAGGTATCGCAAAGTTTTATTTTCATATCATTTTCTTCCTCTGTCAACAAACTTGATGTAGTTCATGCATTGCTCTCTAATTGGTTTTTTGGGGGCTTGTTAACCGTCAGTCTTAGGAAGTTGTTTAAATCTATTGGAAGTGAGAGACACTTGCCTCGAACTTTAATAGCCTGATGGCAAGTTTGAGTTGAGTACGGCTTTAACACGAAAAACGAAAATCAGTTGAAATGGTAGGAAGAATTAAAGAAACAGCCCTAAAGCTGAAGACTCGACTGTAAATTTTGCGTGTTGTTTGAAGGGCGTGTCGATTTCTCAGTTTCCACTTATGTTTCTATAATTAAATTAAATATTTAAAACTAGTGCCACTGACTTCCTTCGTTGCTCTTTGTTCAACAGCGAATATAAATATTCTATAGAGGTATCGCAAAGTTTTATTTTCATATCATTTTCTTCCTCTGTCTTGCAAACTTGATGTAGTTCATGCATTGCTCTCTAATCGGTTTTTATTGGGCTTGTTAACCGTCAGTCTTAGGAAGTTGTTTGTATCTATTGGAAGTGCGGATAGAAACTTGCCTCGACCTATAATAGCTGATGGCAAGTTTGAGTAGAGTAAGGCTTTAACGCGAAAGGCGAAGTTCAGTTGAAATGGTAGGAAGAACTAAAGAAACAATCCTAAAGCTGAAGACTCGACTGTATATATTTTTCGTGTTGCTTGAAGTGCGTGTCGGTTTCTTAGTTTCCACTTGTGATTTTATGATTGAATATTTAAAGTTATTTTACTGGCTTGCTTTGTTGTTCTTTACTCAACAACGAAGATAAATATCCTGTAGAGGTATCGCAATCTTGAACATATATTGGAACTGAGAGACGCTTGTCTCGATCTGTAATAGCCTGATTGCAAGTTTGAGTAGAGTGCAGCTTTAACACGAAAAGCGAAATTCAGTTGAAATGGTAAGAAGAACTAAAGAAACAGTCCTTAAAGCTGAAGACTCTACTGTAGATTTTCCGTGTTGTTTGAAGGGCGTGTCGGTTTCTCAGTTTTATGATTAAATATTTAAACTAATGCCAATGACTTGCTTACTCAACAGCAAATTAATAATTGCTCCAAAAGAAAAGTTTTGTTTTCAGATCATTTTCTTCCTCTCTCTAAAAACTTGATGTAGCTCATTGCTCTGTAATCGATTTTTTGTTATGTCTTTTGAGGTTGTAATATATTGGGATTGAGAGACGCTTCTGTAGATATATAATAGCCTGATGGCAAGTTTGAGTAGAATACGGCTTTAACACGAAAAGCAAAATCCAGTTGAAACGGTAGGAAGAACTAAAGAAAGAGTCCTAAAGCTGATGACTCAACTGTATTTATTTTTGGTGTTGCTTGAAGTGCGTGTCGAGTTCTTAGTTTCCACTTGTGCTTTTATGATTAAATATTTAAATTAAATTTGTTGCTCTTTCTTCAACAGTGAAAATAAATATTCCGTAGAGGTGTCGCAAATTTTTGTTTTCATATCATTTTCTTCCTCTGTCCAACAAACTTGATTTAGCTCATTGCTATCTTACTTGTTTATTTTTGTAGTTATTAACTATAAGCCAAGACGCAAGTTTTTGGAGGTTGTTATATATTGGAAGTGAGACGGACGCTTCTTGCCTGATAGCAAGTTTGACTAGAGTACGGCTTTAACACAAAAAGTGAAAATCAGTTGAAATGATAGCAAGAACTAAAGAAACAGTCCTAAAGTTGAAGATTGCGTGTGGTTTGAAGTGCGTGTCGGTTTCTCAGTTTCCATGCACTTGCGCTTTTATGATAAAATATTTAAACTAGCTAGTGCCACTGACTTCCTTTGTTTCTCTTTACTCAAACAAGAGCGAATATAAATATTCTGTAGAGGTATCGCAAAGTTTGGTTTTCATATCATTTTCTAAAATTTAGTATCATATAAGAATATATGTGATTGAAAGAGTATATAATGTTTCCTATCTCCAAAAATTATATTTTTAAATCTTATAAGAGTCAGGATGTCACTCTCTATAGATACTGAAAATGTCAGGGACGGTACAAAGGGTAGCAGTCTGTGTTATTCACCATTAAGCCCGAAATTTCCGCTTTCCTTATTTCATTTTTAAAACCGCGTTGCAATGAAGCAGGGGAGGACAAACTCACAGTTCCTAAGGTTATATCGAGAGTTCTTAGTTTGAAAAAGTTCCGAGATACATTCAGGCGTAAGGTTGTTCTTAACTTTGAACATCAGTATAGCTATATCTTGCAAGCGCCTCTCATGTAATATTTGTAAGTTAGCTCGTTCCAACAACTGCTCGTATGTTTACGATTTAGATCTGTACACTGCCCTAAGCGCACACTCTTTCATGCAGGCGCTCAATCTTTCTGCTGTCAGATGATTTGCACAAGCTGGTCCATGCAAACTGGCGGTAGGTGGGATATGGTTACGGAAAATTCGTAAAGAGTGAGTTTTGCCTTTTGTGGTATCAGATAAGAACTCCGAATTTTTGGCTAGCCTTCGGGCAAACATCGCTAGTATGGTTAGTGAGGTCGAGATGTTCGTCTATAATCACTCCTAATGATTTGATCTCTGTCGCTTTCTTTATTTCTTGATCATCGATGTTCACTACTTTTCCACTATCAGTTGCATCTATTTTCTTTGGGTTAATAGTCAGAAGTTGATTTTTGTCCGGATTGACAAGAAGGAAATTGTCCTATTACCATGTTGTTGCGAATTTGCCTTGCTGCTTTAGTTGAGATTCGACTGTGTCACAACTCTTTCCTGCAATATATAACTGATGGTCGTCTGGATGCATGGTCAGGCTGGATCCTTTGACGTGATACACAAAGTCATTTTGGAATAATTCCACTGGAAAGTCCAAGGGGGGAACTAAAGAAACAGTGCTAAAGCTGAGGACTCGAATGTATATATTTTTCGTGTTGCTTGAAGTGCGTGTCGAATTGTTATTTTTCCACTAGTTCTTTTATGATTAAATATTTAAACTAATGCCACTGACTTTGTTGCTCTTTCCTCAAAAGCGAAAATAAATATTCTGTTGAGGTATTGCAAAGTTTTGTTTTTAAATCATTATCTTCCTCTGTCTACTGAACAAACTTAATGTAGCTCATTGCTCTCTAACCAATTTTTGTGCTTATCAACCGTAACCAACGGACAGTCTTAGGAATTTGTTATGTATTGGAAGTGAGAGATACTTGTTTCGATCTGTCTGACTGATGCCTGATAGCAAGTTTGAATAGAGTAAGGCTTTAACGCGAAAGGCGAAGTTCAGTTGAAATGGTAGGAAGAACTAAAGAAACAGTCCTAAAGCTGAAGACTCGACTGTATATATTTTTCGTGTTGCTTGAAGTGCGTGTCGGTTTCTTAGTTTTATTATTAAATATTTAAGCTAATGCCGCTGAGTTGCATTGCTTTTTTGCTCTTTATTATTTCTCCAAAAGATAGTTATTCTTTGGAGGTATCGCAAGGGTTTGTTTGAATAACATATTCTTTCTCTATAAGCGTTTTGTAATTTATGTATATATATTAATATATGCCCCCTTGTGTTGCGCCGAACGTGATATTTAGTAAGTAAAGGCGTGTGCCTAATCAAGGACACTCGCCAAAGGTTTTTGGCTTAATTCTTGTTCAGTACTTATATTGTTAAAAGTAAAAGACTGGATTTTAAACAGTCTAATAGCTTCGTGTTTGCCAAACCTAAAAACACCAGGCTCTTGCAGTTGGTTTACCCCGCGATGTTTTCTAACTCGTAACCAAGTTTTTCTGTACGATCGAAATCCAACAGACAACTAAACTTGTTAGAAAATACCCTCATCTGAAAGAGCTGTAGCACTTTGGTTCTTATCGAATTTCTTTCGAGCTTTGCGGCTTTGTTACAAAAGCCAACGCGCTCTTTAGACACAGATATCTGTGATATTGAAAACCTGTCGCTTGCTTGGTTAGGTTTTAGAAACAAAGACTTTTAACTCGAATATTGTTTCGGAAAGACATGCACCTGTTCCACGTGTTAAGCAGATTTTAGATATGTAAAGGTTATTAACTGTAAGCAGATGATACAAGTCTTTGTACATTGTTATATATTGGAGTGAGAGACACTTGTCTCTGTAATAGCCTGATGGCGAGAAGATACAGTTTAACATTAACACGAAAAGCGAAACTCAGTTAAAATGGTAGGAAGAACTGAAGAAATGGCCAAAAGCTGAATACTCGAACGTGTATTTTGTGTGTTTTCTTAGGTGCGTGTCGGTTTCTTTTTCACTTATGCTTTTATGATTAAATATTTAAGCTAACGTCACTTGCTTCGTTGCACATTACTCAACGACGAGTAGCTCCAAAAGATAAATAGAAGGAAAGTAGGTTTAGTCGAGCAGTTGTAGCTGAAGGCATCTTCTGGTCTCATCTTTTCTCAGGAGGTACGCAAATTAGATTTGTTTTCATATCATTTTCTTCCTCTATCTAACTTACTTGATGTAACACATTGCTGCAGGGCTGGGGCTGGGGTCTCCTTTTTTCTCCCTTCTTTGTGCTGTTATAGACATGTTTTCCGACAGTATCAAAACAATTACATAAACGACGAGTATACTGTTTACAAACGGCACAGAGTAACATTAACTAGAAACCTAAAGGTGTACTCGGGCTACTTAGTGCGACATACAAAATGTATAGTGACCTAAGTGTTGTGGCATGAACTTCATAAATACAAATTCAAGAGGCCCTTATAAAATCACCGAGTTAAGTTTACTTTTCAGTGGCTTATTAGCGAACAAACTTTAAATTTATTCGCCAAAGATTTTTTAGGCGCAAAAGTAAATTAAGAAATTGTGTTGATCTGTTTTTGACAGTTCACTGATGACTTCCGTATCTCAAAATACACTTATGACAAAAAAGTTTATCTGCCGCAGGAATAGTTACATTGACAAGCTTACACTCATCGAAATCATCTGATTCTTAGTATAGCACATAGTTAGTTGTTATTGCTTTGAACAAGATAAAACTGAATTTAAGAGGGCAGAAATTTGAGGTATAAATGTTGACCTTTTAGCGTAACACGCTTCGAAGAGAATGCCTACATTTTCAACACTTAAGCTTTGATTCGTTATTTTGTTTTCTCCAATCTGCTCAATGCTTTTTAGAGCTATAATATGACTTGAAGAATTTCGTATTCCTAAGTTTCTTACAAAAAAGGGGTTCAAATCACATTAAATGTAAACTAATATCATACCTTGAAAATTTACATACAAGTACGTGCTCTGAAGCTGACAACCTTTCTTTGTAGTTGTTCCACTTGAGTGGCTGTGGAAGTGTCGCATCAAATTTTCACCGACTAGTTTAATGATTTCAAAATTTCACCGACTTGTGTCTAATGTGAAATCCCGACATTCAATTCTGACGATAGTCAATCATTTTCGTTTCTTCAAGTATCGATTCTATGAGTCACATGTCTTTTCACACCGCGGACCGTCAAGTAGCGCAGGCTTACACACATTCGACAACTAAGTTCGACGAAAGTTACTGAAATCCTTTACCAGTTTCTTATTTCTTTTTAATCTATTATTGAGTTATATTCCCTGTATTTAAAATCTTAATTATCAGACAAAGACAGAAACAACCTATACATAATAATATAACAGTCCTAAAGCTGAGGACTTGGATGTACTGATATTTTTCGTGTTGCTTGAAGTGCGCGTTGAATTGTTATTTTTCCACTAGTTCTTTTATGATTAAATATTTAAACTAATGCCACTGACTTCCTTTGTTGCTCTTTTCTCAAAAGCGAAATAAATATTCTGTTGAGATATTGCAAAATCATTTTTATATTAACAAACCATAATATTGCAGGGTACAAAAATTAGTCACGCTGGCGTATCACCAAGCCCTCGTTCGAATAACTGACTATAAAATGCGCTCTCTCTAGATTCACAGCGAGTCTAACAACAATTTCAAGATCAACACTTATCAGAGAGTTCAAGATTTCAAGATTTTCCAACCATACAACATGTTGCGAATCATCCTCATTTTCCTGTGCGCCGTCACCACCACGTTTGGTTGTATTTGTTCGCCTCACACCAGTGACAAGGAGTACATGTGCCAAGAGGCTGGTATTGGTATGTTAAAATAAGAAGGCAACTTTACACTCCGACTATATCTATAAGTTATCTTTTCATTTTGCGTGATGATTTAACTCGAAGTAATTCTTGTGCATGCCGAGTAACACAAATTATAAACTTTTATCCAAAAATGACAGTTTTTTTTAAAAAAAACTTAGATGTCATAAAATTATGCAGTTGTAAGCTTGAAATTTTATGAGGGCGATTCACTTTACGTTCACTTTACGTTCTAATAGTGTGTTCAACCTTGGTATACTAGACTTAAAATACATATAATTTCTTTCAGTTGTACGAGCCAAAGTTCTCAAGGCAAATTATGGTTCCGACAAGACATCTTACACTTTCAAAATCATTACCGACTATAAAGCCAACCTACAGAACCTCTCAGCATACAACCCTGTACCGGGTGACCTCACACTCGAGACGCCAAGCCAATGCATGTCTACTTTTGCTAAAGACCGTGTCTACCTTATTGGTGCCCACGAAGAAAATAATGTTCTTCAAACTGATGTGTGTCACTGGAATAGTGAATGGAGTTTCACAGAGGAGTATGACAAACAACTTAAGGCAACTGCAGCAGACTGTAGCTGAAAATGTAGTTGCTAACTGTAACTTAACTATAATTACAAATTAGAAAAACTGACTTTAATTGGTAGTGTTCTTACTAGACATAACTTGAAATGCTTATGGCGAATATTGAAAGAATATGTACTTATTGAGAAACGTACAGTTCCAGTTACTAAATTGTATTGTTGAAAGTACGTTAGGGAATAAATATTACCAGTCCTCGTTTTTATCATATAACTTTGAAAGCTTGTTGCTTTAAAATAAAATAAACCTAGATAAAATTAATAACGTTTTTGTTTTGTTTTTCTCTTTTTGTTTTACACTCTCTTTTTAGTCGTGGATACGCATATTCTATACAATAGCTGTAGGTTTGAAGGTGTATAAACCACGAGTGAAGACACTGAATGCAAAGAGTACGTCCCTTACTCCTGAAGACCTTTTCCGTGTCGTTGGTAGTGACTAGATTCCATCCGTCAAACCGCCCTTTTTGAGAGAACCCTGGGAACTACTTTTAAGAGTGTCCGGTTACTTCCGCTCGCCTACGCCTCGATTCATACCAATTTCAAAATATTTACATATATCTATATATTTGCTTTGATCTCAATCCATCTACACCTCTGTTTTTAAATTTCTTTTGTCCGTCTCGCTTTTGGTATGGAATCGTTCTTGTGAATTCGACGTTCTTAGTTTTTCAATTTTAAGTCATTTTTGTATGGATCATTTCACTCGAGATACACATAACTTATTGTTTGTGGCTGTCAAAAGCTAACTTCAAAATAAATACCTTGATAGTTTTTGTAGTCAAAGCTTCCTCTTTCGTTACTGTTCATAGATTAGCGCTTAGATGGAAAAACAAATCAGTGTCTTAAACGAGAAAATATAAATATCTTTAAATCGAAACTTCGCTGTCCAAAAAATTGTCACATCGCGGTTGGGGGAATTAGCTTGGTAGAGCTCACGCGACGGTGTTCGGCTGGCGACGTGACAGGGTTTCAAGGAAACTCGAACAACTCAACTCAAACAAGAAGTTAATTGATCTCAGAATCAAATACAGCTTAGCAGTAACCTACATCTGTCAACCTATCTCCATATATGAACTCGAACCTGGCTCGGCGTTATATATGTCTTTGAAACCGCCGGCCAGTTGCCGGTTTAAACTTAGGAGTTCTCCTAGGCAACTATAGTTTCTTTTGTCGGTCAAACGAAACACGAGGAGCTTTATACACGTAAAGCCTTTTCAATTCCTATCTCTTTGTTGCTGGTTCTCTAACCAAATGGCTTGCATGTTCTTCAACTCTTTCTTCTTAAGGATACACAGTATGAAATCTGGGCCAAAAAAAACCATTTTTTGTGAATTTCATTATAAAGCTATGACACTCAATAAGCTATTGAATGCAAAAAACTGCACATTAATAGCTTTTTTTGTTTACAAATATTTCACGTTGAGCTAAACCGCTTCAGGGAAAATAACCAAATATTATAAGAAATGTTTGCTAAACCTTATGCAAAAAGTTTTACTCTTTGACAAAATGTTCAAGTTTAAGGGATCAGTTTTATACTCGTGCAGAAGATCGGCATGAGCTAAAAAAGATGGTTTCAATGCTGCAATACTTTTGTATTCTTAAGGAAAGTTAATATGAACTAGCTTAACGTATACCTTGTAGAAGAAAGAGCATAAACGCAGTTTAATTGATGACACAAGTCAATCTCGATTCCCGGTTAACGTTTGTCATATTTACAATGGCTTAACTATATTGTAATTTCACGCAAGGGAGATTTGATTACTCACACAGACTTGATGGAACAAGGATATGTGCTTCTATTTGCAGAGGTGAACTAACTACTGGACTTTGCTTCAGTAATATTAACTCAATTTTGGTAGACTGTGGTTAAAAACTAAACATTCTCAATGGCTTCGCTCGCGGCCGATAGCTGCAACATTACTGCAATATTTTGGCGCGCTTCCCATTACTAAACGGAAGTTTGTCAGAAGCAGTTCCCAGGCTTCTCTCAAAAAGGGCGGTTTGACGGATGGAATTGCGTCGTTCGTCCCACAGGCGGCCCAAGCAAAAATTGGTGTGGGCTAACAAATAGAGCATTTGTATTTTAACCGCGAACAAAGTAAAACTGAAAATTACTAGACCCGCTTGGTATATGCACCTTTATTGCGCACCTGGGAGTAAACAGCGCTTATTAGGCACTTTTTGTAACATTTTGTTTAACATTTTAAAACCATCATATCACAAAATGAACATTTTGTTAAAAACTTTAAAACGAGACCTGCTCTCAACTCGTTCTACCAGACCTTCTGTTTACTTGTACCACCATAGCACATAATGAGCATTAACTCGCTCTGAGAGAACTTCTGTTAACTCGTCCTGTGCAACATCTTCTGTTAATGCGTGACACAAATTAAATGACAAAAGTAAAATTCTTTTACTTCTCTCATTCTACAAATCAACAAGATCTTCCGGTAAATCTATGATAGAAATTAAATGATAAAGATAACATGGTTTCACGATCGTAAAACGAGACCTTTTGCTAACTCGATCTGGAAATGGGCTGGGGCGGATCCAGGATTTGACGAAGGGAGGTTCGGAAAAACGCCCGCCGAAGGCGGTAGCCCCTAGGGTGGTCCGGGGGCATGCTCCCCGGGAAAATTTCTAATTTTAGGGCCTCTGAAAAGCGATTTCCAGTATTTTCGGGGGCAATTCGAAGTGGTTTAATTGTTTTTACGTTCAGTTTAGGGGGTTCGACCGAACCATCCGAACCATCCCCAGATCCACCAAAGCAAGGCCAAACTAAAAACTTATTTATTTACAAGGTATTTTGCCAATGAATAGTTAGATATTTTAAAGTTATTTTGAGTAAAGTTAATCGCGTGTAAGTTAGTGTTATTTTTTTTTCTCATTTTACTTTTACTTCATGCATTATCCTTAAACGACGTATTGAAAAGCGCTATTGGATTTTTTTAAGAACAAGAGGCTACAGGTATAGCCTTCACTCGCGGCCCGTCTTACATACATCACGAAATAATCTGATAATTTGTTTGTCTGTTTTGTGCGTTCTGAACTTACGCAGACGCATAATTCGTCTGAGACGAACAAAAGTTGATGTTTTTTTGCGTCTGCCCCATATTTACTTAGACGAATAATTCGCTTTCTAGGTAAATACAGCCAATACAGAAAAATGATGTGAATTTGTTAGGTTCTTGCCTATATTGCACGCGCAAATCAAGACGGCGCTCTGATTTCCTACGATTGCTTGAATACTGCACATTTTTTTTATCAAAGTCCAATGCCGTATATAATATCTACATATTTCCAAATTAGAGCAACTCTATTAATGTGCAGGTGCCAAAAGGGTCTATCTGGCCCATCAAATCTTTGCTGTGTAACTTTGTAAACACCGTTTTGTAGCCTACGTACTGCAAACGCATAACTACCAACTGTTAAAATAAACTTATCGTAATTTTCTTGTACCAAAGATTGAAATGCAGCACCAAGTGACATAACATAAGGATAATCTGCAATGAAACACGACTGACCATTCAAAACGCCGCTTAAGCTTTCACTGTAACTCAGTTCATAACTTACTTCAAGCAAGCTAACCATGGCTGGTAAATCTGTCAGTCACAAAAATGTTTCTCTGGCTGATTTTGACAATGTTGAATACAAGTCATTACCAATGTTCATGATTTGGACTAGAGTCTTGGAAGAAATTGATTTCCTGAATAAATAACTGCGTTTCTGACCCCAAACACTTCTGCGTTACTTTGACTGTATGGAGCAGCAATTGTTTTTGATGGATTTACAACAGTCGGCCCTGGGTTATTTTCAACGTCTCCTGAAAGCAACGATTCGTAATATTTCACATTTGTTTGCACATGTGTTCAAGTCGTTTGTATTTGATACCGTTCGCTTTTATTGAAACCAAACTTCGGTTCGTTTTATAATTATGTTTTGTGCCGCGATTGAAATAACTGCTTCTTTACGTTTTTTCGTTCAACGCAACAACACGAGTATAGCTATGGATGCACGATGACTTCGGGAAGTTTTTTTGCAATAGCATACCGAACGATTCGCCTTAGTTTTCTGCTTTATTTTAACAGTCGTTGAAGTCCGATTCGAGGTATTCTGCTTGGTTCACGGCAACGCACTTTTCTCCGACATGTACTGTGCGACATGTAACTTTTGCAACAGCCGAACCGATATCAATAAATCAACATACACAAAATGTCGTTTTCCTCTCGCCCGGTTATTTCCATATATGGTATACGCGCGCTTC
>JAOBAT010101056.1:3710-15895 GCA_026413305.1 Hydrozoanthus tunicans
GGATTACTCTGCAATTCTAAATTTTAACACCTCTGACAAAGGTAACACGCGGTTACTCTGCAAGTCTAAGTTCTAACTCTTTTCACAAAGATACCACGCGATTACTCTGCAAGTCTAAATTCTAACATCTTTTACAAAGGTACCACGCGGTTACATCGCAAGTTTTAATTCTAACACCTTTTCAAAGGTACCACGTGGTTACATCGTAAGCCTAAATTTTAACTCCTTTTACACAGGTAACACGCGGTTCGAAGGCGTGGATTGGAATGGAACCTTGTACATTGACCACAGGAGCGATGATGATTACGTAGGCCTGATTTTTGGTTATCAAAGCGCAAAGAAGTTTTATGCTGTCCTTTGGAAAAGAAGAAGGCAAGTACTGTGGCTTATGGAACCGTTCCGTGCAACTGCGACTGCCAATCTTCATATTAAGGTTCGTACGGTATGCTCCATGTGTTGTACTTGATAAATAGGCCGCTGCATGGTAAGCCAAGTTGGTAAGGCGCCAGTCTGTTAAAATGCGGGAAGCCCGGGTTCGACTCCCGGTGCCGGACCTTCACACTAAAATCTCGATTCTGATTCGTTGAAAGCTGTGTTGTTTTTCGTAAAAAGGGTTACTGCAGTGCAGTTTACTCCATGACTACGAGTATGACAACAACTTTGACTACGACTTCGACCACGACTACGATTACGACTTCAAGTACGACTACAACTACGATTACTACGACCGCGACGACTAAAACGATTACGACTTCGATTTTGATTACAACGATTTGGAATACGATTTTGACGACTGCGATTACTACGACTGCTACGTTTACTACGATTACGATAACGACTACGATCGCTAGTACTATGAGTACAATGATTACGACGACTACTATGACTGCGATGACTACGACTACTGTGAATACGATTACAAACACAATTACGACTACGACTTCGACTACGTTTTCGATGACGACAATGATTACTTCAACCTCGACTACAAAAATAAAAACGTTAACTCAAAGATTTTCCAGAATCCAATGCAACTAATTCAAGGACGACACTACTGTGTATCTCTAAGTCAAACTGTCTTTAAAATTCCGCGAAAGAACTCCAAGCTGACCCTGTAGATAATATTTTCTTTTTCCTTTGTATGGCTTTATGGGGTTCCTTGTTGACGTAGTCTTGTAGATGATCTGATCTTGGATTATTCCTAATTTCCAGTGACAAGGCCTCACTTGAAGTTATAGACAATATTTACAAGTATACCATTGTTTGACAAAACCATTTGTATTGACGCGTCAACGTTGCCTTTTCAGATAATACACTCAAACAGAAATCCAGGATCATGGTTAAGAAGTGTGTTGTGGCATTCGCAGTCTTATGGTAAAGAGGTGGGTTTGCTATTTGTTTCATCTAGTTATTTGCATCCACGCATTAGAACCAAGAATAAATGTCACGTCATAGCGCGATAGGAACTACATAACCAAAAAACTAAGTAAAGCAATATTTTGACTTGCGTAAAAAAATAATATTTCTTGTTGCTACTGCGTCGCTATAGGGGAGCCACTTTGTCATCGCCCAGGTAAGTGAGTCAGTAACACCATAACAGGAAGCACCAAGCAAAATATTAAAAGCCATAGGCAGCCTGCCAAATTGCGGAACAGGTGATAAACTTCCAAAAACTTTTTAATGTCAAGGTCTATAAATGTCTTATTAGTATTCAAGAATTATATGTTAATGTCACTAGTTACTAAATTTGGAATGTAACACTGACTTACAATTTGATAGAACATACAAAGATAACATTCTAAACTAGACGCATACGGTATTTTAAACTTGTTTTGATTTACTAACAGTTCCTTAACATTCCTCGGCTTCTTGCACAAGTGCATAAAAAGTGCCTTTTATCTATAAATCTCGAACACTTTTTTGTTTATAATTTATCAAATTTATTTATATATTATTAGAGATCAATTGAAGTGTTATGAGCAAAGTTCACCAGTGACCCTGAAGCCAAATTGGTTTATACTCTGAACATGGGGTTAAAAATTTTAACCATTTCAAAAGAAAAAAAAAACATTTCTTGTACCATAGAGCAAAGTGTTGTGGAGAGACGCTTATGCAAGAGGATGGAAGCCCAGGACAAACTACCACTGGCAACTTATGCACAGACCTAAACAAGGATTAATCAGGTATTCATATTCTAACGATATCATGTACACTTACTTAACCAGGGCCAATCATGTATTCATATGATAACCGTGATAATAGCGATATTATACACAGGTGTTGATCAGGTAACGATATTATGCACAGACCTATAAAATAAACAAGATCGATGAAGTATTTATTCAATGGCGATATTACACATTGGCCTTAACCAGGGTCGTTCAGGTATTCATGGAATAATAACAAAATGACGTTATTGTACAAAGGTGTTCATAGAGCAACGATATTATACACTGAATTAACCAGAATTAATCAAGTGACCCGGCTTTGTAACAATATATAATTTTGCACTTACATAAACTACAGTATTGGTAATGAGGTATTTATAGTAAAGATATCTTATACACTTACTTAAATAAGGGTTAACCAGGGTATCATATAGTAACGATATTATACACTGACCTGAACCACGGTTAACGAGGTACTTTTATGGTAACGATATTATACATAGACCTAAACCGGGTTCAATCAAGTACGCTAGTATTCATATAGTAACGATATCATACACTGACCTGAACAAGGGTTAATCAGGTATATATTCAATAAGGAACGATAGCTTTCCCTTACATAAGCCAGTGTTAATCAGGTATTCATATAATAGAGATATTGAAAAGACCTAATCAAGTGTTCATACTGTAACTTTATTGTCAACAAACTAGCTAAACACAGGCTTCTTTAGGCAATTAAAAGCAAAATATTACACACTGACTATAAGCAATATCTGTGAGTGGTCAGAATCACAAGTACTGCACATGTTAGTTTAAGGTAACTTGCAACCACTAAATTTGGCTCTAAGACAACGCACATGTAACCACAGGTTTTAACTAGTTAAATAACTGAGAATTAGGCGTCAGGCTGTCCTAAGTCACGACTAGCACTCACAACAAGTCAATGATTGTTTACAGGTTAACAGTGCATGAAAATGGTTACCTTCTGGTCGACTCTGGCTTTATCCACGACAAGACTCTGCCCGGAGGGCGGTTAGGTTTCTTTGTGTTTTCGCAGCCAAACGTCATCTGGAAGAACCTCTCGTACAAGTGTAACGGTAGGTTTATTTAGCTGGGTTGACTACAATTAACTTGTGTTCGCACAGATTTTACTCCAGCTTCTTCATTCCCTTAGAAACTACAAAGCGTGTCCTTATTATATGAAAAATTTGTTTTCGCATTCCCTTACTATAATCGTTGTCCGTTGGCAAAAAACGAGGTCTTCCTTGTACATAGGGTGAATAAAAACAATGGAACTGTTTCCATCAGTTGAAGTGGAATTGAGTGATTGCTTATACAAAACCTGATCGTCGAGTGGTATAAAAAATATCTTTTTGGATGCCATGCAATTTTCGATTGCTAACGAAGACAAGAAACGTGAAAAACTGTCAGTGAATGTTGTCCCCAATTTCCAAGGTAATCCTGGCGCATGATTTTTAAGCTTTTAGATTCTACGCAGTCTCAAACCTAAGGACCAGCAATTTTTCCTAATTGGCTTTAACTAAGAAACTTTCCTCTTTACATGGCTTTTTCCTTGCAACCCCAAACAGCTGTTTCTTGTAAGTGCGCTGAATCCAATCTATCATTTTTCTTTCAGATGACGTTCCAAAAGACGCCATTGCCAAAAATTAAAATATACTCCTAAAATTAGAACGAACCAAGCCGGCCCGCGGACACATTAATACATGCAGGCCACACTTTTCTGCGCCATATAAAGACAGCTTGACAACTTTCCAGGAAAGTTTAACTCTGTTTAAATAAACAGGAATTGTAGCATCGTCATAAAGAAACAATTCAAGGGTTTTATAAAACTTTGCTGCGCAAAGTTACACACATAGAGCCAAGTTAGATGGCCTACAATACCGAGACAGACCTTTTTTACAAAACTTATAAGTACTACTGACTCTTGACCGTAAACAATAAGAGAACAGGACTTTGGTAGACTGTACAAAAACTCGCAGTAGGAAAATGGGCCGAGATAAGCTTCGCGCAACCAAGAAAAGGAAGTGGAGAGTTTTTCTACTACGCCAACTAAGCTTTACAAAGTGACTGCTATCTCGACCTATTTTCTTAACCTCTGGTCTAACTCCTGGCAAAAAACAGTTTGTAACGTACAGTCAGGGGTCTAGGGTAGCGAACAATTGTGTATTCACTACACACAAAGAATCCAAGTAAATCTTCAAGTTAAAAATGCTCAAAAATACAAAATGGCTGCAATGCGATGCGCGGTTACTCAGTAATGCTTGGTTACTAAGTAAAAATTAATGCTCGGTCACTCAGTAAAGGCCGAACAATTATAATATTAAGTTAATGTTTTGGTAAAGAATTTGTACAACTAAAAGTTTGTAAAGCTTTATTAAAGTTACTGTTAAAAGTCATTAGAGACTTTAACCGGGTCTATACAAAACACAATATTGCTGGCCATTCCTTCTTCTTTTTCCGTTTTGTGTCGTCCGACGGACCCAAGTTTTTAAAGGCTTGCAGCGTAGAAGTAAAGAAAAATCAGTAAACAAAAGATTATCATAGTTTAAGATAATTTCTTTGCTTGAATCTGGTGCCACCAAAACTTTTTAAATTAATCTAATATAATTGGTTAGAAAAGCTTTCGCTGTGGCAGTCTAAAAAATTGGAAGCCTTTTTTGTTATTTTATTATTTTCATATTACTTCTAGCAAAAAAGATGGCAAGAAATACTTCCAGCTTCATCTGTGTACTACCAATTTGTTTCAACTTAACCTCATTTTTTACCGGTAGAAACGTTCGATTTAAATTGTTGTAGCTAAAAGATTGCTACTTTTAAACCAATGTCCCGCTGAAATTCAGTTGTGAAGACCTTCAACAGTTGAATTTGTTGACAGAACAAAAATTCACTGAACCTATCTTTTACATAAAGCTAGTGGCCAATCTCACTTTGTATTACAATTTAGTATGTTATCACTTCTATAATCTATTTTCACGTATTTATTTTTCCTCGTCAAAAATAACCACGCTTTGAAAACACTTCCTAGCTACAAAATGAAAGAACGTGTTGCACTTTAGGCAAGGTACAGTGTTGAACTTGGTTTGTTAGAACAGTTTTTGAAAAGGATGTCGTTTGTTCCATCGTTAAAATACTTCTTTTGTTTGCCGAGATATTTTGACCTTAAAAGGTTTTTCAAATATGCAAAATAGATCAATTGTGACGTTACATAAAAAAGTCGCAAGTGGAAAAATGACCAAACAACTCTAACAAGATCAATCATCCTAAAATTTGCACAATTGTTTAACAATAATACAAACTCTTGTTATATAGATAACTATAGTTTTGTAATTTATCCCATTGGTTCCTCCTATTACGTCACAACTTTGGTAATTGCAAATTTAAAAATCCTTTAAACCTCAGCAACCAAAAGAGTTGTTTAAATTAAATAAACTTTTAACCCTTTTAACAAACCAAGTTCATTGATTCTGATGTATACACTTAAAGTTTGAGCGCTGAATTTTCTTTCTATATGTTTGTTCTTAAAGAAGGCTGCTCTGGAAAAACACTCAAAGATGCTTTAGTGATTACACCAATACTGGCAGTTAAACTGCACGCTGCTCTGTTGTTCGACATCATATCGAAGTCGAGCAAACTCCACTTCACATTGACAAAGGGCTCTGGATAGAACTCAAAAGTTTTGTACCTTCTCAAATTATCTGATGTAACAAGAACGTTCCAAATTTTTGTTATGTCCCATTCAAAAAATTAACATTTACTAAAAAAGTTTTTACTTGTAACGTTCTTACTGTAAACGCTAAATCAGCCCTAACTAGTAGGACCGGTTCATTAATTGTGTAAATAGACCAAGGTAAAACTCTAATAAAGAAAATATTTTATCGCCAAACAAAATGAGTGGGTCAATAGGGGTATTGTTGTCGCAGCGAGTGCTGATTTACGGGCAACATGGGGATTACAAATACTCGTTAGACTAGTAGTTACTTGAATTTTGACTTGCAATACCATAGAACATGTTACACATTTTATTTATGTAAAGGAAGAAATGTGACAAAAAAAACTATATTCGTTACTACACAGAAGAGGTAAAAGGACACATTTAGGCTAAGTAACGTAAAACATAACTAAAATAATTCTTTGCTACAGTTTTCCTTTTCTTGGCAAGTGTAAGAAGTTGCAAAACAAAGCGTTTATTGTTAATAACTAGACTTTGTTAATGTTAAAGTGTTGTTCGTGATGATCGGGGTGGTGTTGCTGATAATGGTGATAGGGATGCTGTAGATGATGACAGTGATAGCGGTTCTGTTGGTGATGATGATAGTGATGTGGGTTCTATTGGTGATGGTGGTGGTAGTAAAGTTAGTGATGATGATAGTGATAGGGATACTGTTGGTGATGATGGTGATAATAATGTTGATGATGATATTGGTTCTGTTGGTAATGATGATGGTGATATGGGTACTGTTGGTGATGGTGGTAAACATGGTGATGATGATGTTGATAGGGGTACTGTTGGTAATAGGGATACCGTTGGTAATGATGTTAGTGAAATGGGTACTGTTGGTGATGAAAATGGTGATACTTGTTCTGTTGGTGATGATATCAGTGATATGGGTACTGTTGGTAAATTTGACGGTGATATTGATAGTGCCGGTGAGACGAAGAAATGCTAGTTAACGGCAATTAGGTATTGACGAAGATTTTTGCGTTTTTGATGATGACGATGATGCTGATGAAGGAGCACGATGAAATTTGTGATCAAAACTCTTGGGAATAGTTTACGTTACAAATCTTGCTATACGATATAACAGAGAACATCACAGTCTCTCCGACAGTGGGTAGTCAATGCGATACTTTTTTTAATCTAGTTATTCCAGATTTTTAATTCTTCACACCCTTCCATCTCCAGACAACTTATCAACGGTAAATTTGCTCCTTACATAACACATACGAAGTAACAAAACTGGTAATGTTAAAAATGGTTCAAGCAAAGCAAATAGTTGAAAATAAAAAGCAATTTCCTTTTCTAAAATTCATTGTTGGATGCATGAAAAAAATGGATTTTAGGTGATTTTTCATAATAACATTGACCGTGTTTGGGGTTGGAAGGGTCGAATGCACCAACAGCACAGTTCATCATTGGACATAAAAGCTAATCACTTAGTAAAAGCTAATCACTTAGTAATCACAGTCCAGAAATAGCTAAACTTTTCACAACTCCGTAAAAAGTTAATAGCTGAAAATCTTTGGAGCACACCAAAATTTAGCTAGCGTTGTTCTCACTCGCCAACACACTGTGCGTACAGTTTAAAGTGCATATGAAGTAAAAAGTTACATTTCTTCAGTGGATAGACCTGGCTAAATGAGAAACAGCAGTGAAGATTTTTTCCAAAATCTTTCCTAGTTCTTGAGATATAAACATCAAAATTTTCATCTGATGACGTCATGAGTGGTTCCGACAAATTTGCATCTGCTGCCAATCCATAACATTTGGATGCGTTTTAGCCAAAGTTGGGCTGTTGATATACCTCGAGGTAGACGAATCATCAGTCAAAGTTTGGCTCAATTCATCCAAAGGTTGTGGATTGACGGCAGATTTGTAAAAAAATGCAAGTTTGTCGGAACCACTTATGATGTCATCAGTTGAAAATTTTAAATGTTAATATCTCACGAACCAGGAAAGATTTTGGCAAACATTTTTTAACGCTATTTCTTATTTAGCAAGGCCTATCCACTGAAGAAATAAAATTTCCACTTCATATGCACTTTGAGAAAACAGCTAGTTCAATGTTTAACTCAAACATGTTACTTATCTGACAACACAGATTTGACTTCTGCTCTATCCTTGTCCCATCCATTTGACGTTATAGCTTTTTACACGGTAATAAGGAGAGAGGGAAATTCGCCAAGATGTTCATTATTTAGAACAAACTGTTTGACTCTTTCGCTGTAATCTGACACATGCGCATGCGTGTTTCGTATGAATCTCACTAAATCAACTGAGGAACATCTGAAATAACGTCGTCCATTTGACGTTATTTCATTAAAAGTTTCATAAATGGAAAAGTCCCAAGGATCTTCAGAAAAAACAGGATCTAAGACATCTTCAACATCCTTCTCGACGGCAGAATGTTCTCTATCGAGATGTCTTGGTGCCCGAAACTCCTGTTGGTTCCCAACTGCCACTAAAAACTGGGTTTTCTTCTTTTTTGACCAGAAGAGGGGATGGTTAATAATTTCATTTGTAGCTGGTCGATTTGCTTCCTCCTTGCTCAGCATCATTTCAACGAGATCATGCGCTTCGGGGTGTAATTTCCGCGAGATGCTATAGACATGCTGTATGATGTTACCCTCTGTTTCATTTTGCTTGGCAAGGTCATCTCTTTCGATTCCCTTCTGTGCTTGGGGCGCAAAGGGATGTTTTCTCTCGTCCAAAATGTAATGCAAGACGAGGCCGCAAGCAAACACATCAGATGCAAAGGAATGTTCTACTTTACCTAATTGAAGCAACAGCTCTGGTGCCATCCAGCATCGTGTGCCAACACAAGTATGAACAACACCTCTTACTTCTTTAGCATTGATCTCAGTGCTAAGCCCAAAATCTGCAATCTTCAAGCACGGCCTTGGAAAGGTTTTATATAGAATGTTGTCGGGTTTGATGTCACGGTGAAGAAGCTTTAAATCATGAAAAAACTGAAGTCCCCTTACTACATCTTTGCAAAGTTCAACACCAAGATTCGTACTGTTTTGTCGATTTCTTAAGTTTAAGTAGTCATCCAGAGTTCCTTCCATCAACTCTAGAATAATATAGACAAACGAAGAGTCTTCCAGGCTGCAATAGTACCGCACAACTTCTTCACAATTACAAAGCGTGACGAGACTTGAAATTTCCCTCTCATCTTCTGACCAAAAAAGTCTGTCTTTCTCAATGCGCTTGATGGCTACCTCTCGGCCGTCATTCTTATCAACTCCAGCATAAATATGGCTGAAACTGCCGTACCCGATTGGTTCTGTGTGATAATGAAATGACTGCACACAAACTGACATCTTTCCCATTACAACTTCAGATATTTTGGATTTGTGATTGTGAGATTTCGGCTCGTACCACTTTACATAACGCGGAAACTCCCTTTCATACGAAGGGCTCTTAAGAACATCGCAAAGTATTGGTATTCCTAGTGAGATTCCGAGGCAAGTGGTTCCTCTGCTGTCAGGCAAATTAACATCAGCTCCATTGCTAAGGAGCCGACCAACTGCCGATAAATGAGCTGTTGTGGCAATAGATTTTTCTGACAAATCACCAATATTTCTACACAAAACATGTAGCGGTGTCTCGTCACTCGCATTTAGTGCATTGACATTGGCTCGAGATTCCAAAAGAATGTCTATCAGTTGGATAGCTTCATCTTTGCCTGACAAACAGACAATATGTAGTAGCGTTTCACCATTTGAATGTTTGTTGTTCACAAAATCGTTCTTCTTGCCTTTCATGTGGTGGATTAGACTTAGAGCGGCTTGGAGATTGTCCGCTTCAATCAGGGTACCGAGAACTGTTCTACTATCATCGTCAGCAATCCAAGGGTTCATGCCCATGTCGATCATTGCCTCCAAATCATGACAGTCATTAATGTACGGACCTTTTTCAACTAATGCTCTTGTATACGACAGTAAAGGAGTACTGCCGGTATACATTTCTTTAGCATTTGGCCATGCACCATTCTCAAGCAAGACTTCAGCTGTACATGCAGTCTTCACGAGGTGTAGAGCGGTTTTGTCTGACAAATTTCGGGCATTTATCGATGCACCTTTTTCTGTTAACTGAGTAGCAATTTCAGAAATCTTATGCTTGAATGTTTCCATGGGTTCATCCGCAAAATAAATTTGTGCAAGTAGGTGGAATGGCGAATCGCAATTTTCATCTAATCTATTTACATTAATTTCAGAGTGTCGCAGGAAAAGTTTGACAAACGCAAGTTTTCTTAGTAAAAGAGCGTGGTGCAAAGCTGTATTTCCTTTATCATCAGTTGCATTAATTTTCACACCTGATTCGAGCAAAAGGTCAGCAGCATTAAAAGTACCATCAGTTACTGTATAATGAAGAGCGGTTCGCCCAGCGTTGTCCCTGCGATTGACATCAGCTTCTCCTGATAAAAGGAGCCGAGCAGTGTCTTCACCTGTGGCTTGCATACAGGCACAGTGCAAAGGAGTGTTACCCGACTTAGTGACCAGATTAACATGTGCTCCGTTATCCAAAAGGACGGCAGCGACTTCTTTGTTGTTCCTTTTGGCAGCAAGATGTAAACATGCTTCACTGTCACAGTTCTTAGTGTCAATGTTACTTACTTTCTTTACCAGAAGAGATGCTAGCTCCTTGCTTTTTACAACAGAAGCTAAGTGCAGTGCGTTATTTCCTTGTCTATTAACAGCATTAACATCAGCATCATGGCTTAGTAACAAATGGATCAGATCTCTGTCGTTTTTCTCAATCGCAAAATGGAGGGCAGTGTTACCATGTTTGTCTTTAGTGTTCGTAGCAGCTCCATTTTCAACCAAAAGTCTAACAAACTGCTGCTTTCCGTTAGTTGACGCTACCCCCGGTACAACTTTCCATTCCTCATTCCCAACGTCGTCTCTAGCATCGCTGTGTAAAAGCAAATTTACGGCCAATTTGCTGTCCTTTCCTGTGCTAAGTTGACGCGAAGATCGAAAGACCTTTTTCTTGCAATCCCTGCTCTTTACAGCGATTATTAAAGCAGATTCTCCGTTCGCGTTCACGGCATTAACATTTGCCTTGTAGTTAAGTAAAACAGCAGCCACTTCTAGGTCGTTTCTTTCCGCTGCTTTATGTAAAGCAGTGTTTTTATCTTCGTCTGAAGCATCAACATCATTATTGTTCTTCAATAAATGGATTACCAGGTCTTTGTGGCTGCTACTGATTGCCAAATGTAGTGCACTAGAACCGTTCTGATTTTTCAACTTGACATTAGCACCGCGATCGATTAGGAAAATGGCTAGTTTCGGGTTGTTAATACACGCCAAGTGTAGTGGCGTCGTTCCACAATGGTTCACGGCATTGACATTTGCACCTTTTTCTATCAACAATGAGGCTACTTCAGGATTATTGACAACAGTCCAGTGAAGGAGCGAATTTCCTTCTTCGTCAATGATGGCATTGACATCGGCACCATGCTCGATCATTGAAAGCAACACATCCTTGTCATTTCTAATTGCCCATTGAAGGGCTGTGGTTCCATGCCGGTTTTTCAAACTGAAGTCAGCTCCATGGTTTACTAGAGTGACTGCGGCTTTCTTGCAGTCGTACATTAAAGCAACGCGCAACGGAGTTCTGCCGTCAGCGTTTGCCAAACTCAAGTATGCACCACTTTCTGCCAAAACTAAAACAATCTCATCCCTTTCATTCATAGCAGCAAGGTGAAGGGCAGTGTTACCATCTTGATCAACTAAGTTTGCGTCAGCATTGTACTCGAGCAAAAGCTTAACTATTCTGAGACTGTTGTTAGCAGCAGCAACATGTAAAGCTGTTCGGCCCTTACTGTTTGAAGCATTAACATCAATTCCATGCTCCAGTAAAATACGGGCTGCCTCTTGGGAATCACGGAAAGTCGACCAGTGAAGAGCAGTGTTTCTATATTCGTTCACTCTATTAACATCAGCATTAACTTCATTTTCAAGCAAATGCAAAAGAGCTACCTCATTATTTTGTAATGCGGCCAAGAATAAAGTGTTGTCCATTTTGCTGACCACAGCGACACAGGCCACTGGGGGCAATGCTCAAACCCTTCCTTTACATTGTCCAAAACCAACACGGCTCAAACTTAACCAACATGTTTTTGCATCAACATTTTCCTTTGCTTAAGGCTTGCATTCATCATACGAGCAACTGTATAACCAAAATGAATACAATAAGTAAAGTAAAGTAAAGTAAAGTAAAGTAAAGTAAAGTAAAGTAAAGTAAAGTAAAGTAAAGTAAAGTAAAGTAAA
>JAOBAT010101067.1:0-15893 GCA_026413305.1 Hydrozoanthus tunicans
AGGAAATAGACCAAAGGGATCTGTGGATGAGTCGTGGATACATTGGATTTTAATTATTTTGCAAACTCTAAAATTGCTTTTTACAAATGTTCCTACGCTTCGCGTTTTCACGACTAAAAAAGAAAGGTAATAAATGTGGGGTTTTCTATGAGTCTGAGTTACTGACCAATCGACTAACTGACTGTCCAACTGACAGACCAACTGACTGTCCGACTGACTGAGCAACTGACTGTCTAACTGACGGACCAAATGGCCGACTGACTGCCCAACTGACTGTCTAACTGACAGACCGATTGATTGACCAACTGACTGTCCGACTGATCGACCGACTGTCTAACTAACAGACCTACTGGCCGACTGACCGACCAACTGACTGTCTAACTAACAGACCAACTGGCCGACCCACTGATTTATGACCGACTGGCTGATTAAATGATTGACGGACTGACTGATTGGCGTTAGTGCCTTGATGCTAGCTTAAGAAGAAATTTTGCAAAAACTAGATTGTTTATCTGCGTGCTAGATTGTGCGTCAAAGCGCCGAGGATTCCGTCCTTGTAATTGGTGCAGGAGTGACCCTGGTTGAGGCAGTCAAAGCAGCCGAAGAGCTCGCGGCGGAAGGAGTGCACGTCCGCATCATGGATCCATTCACAATCAAACCGATTGACCAAGCAGCGATCATCGAGCACGCCAAGGCGTGCGGCGGGCGTGTTGTAACCGTGGAGGATCACTATCCAGAAGGTGCGGTTACTAAGCTTGTTATACTCTCCCCACCTTACCCCCCTTGATTCCTGTAGTTTTGTTTCCTATTACTGACTGACATAATTCTTTTCTCTTAAAGCTAGCTTGTAGCTAGTTTTCGTGTTAGTGTCTAGTAGAAATACATAACGCTGCTGTTAAGTGTGTTGTTAGCCATCTTTGTTTTAACTGTCATCGCTGATAAACAATGATATACATTTAATGTGTGGTCCCCAAGGAACAGTTTTGTTTTCTCGTGAGTACCACATCAGGAGTCGAGGGAAAACAAAACTAACTTGTTTCCCGAGGGACTATACATTAAGTGCTTTGTTATATGTTTAGACTTTCCCTTAAACAATTATATAGCAAAACAAACAAAGATGGCGGGCGGGCAACAACTGTGCAATTGTATCCCGGCCCTGATACATTTGGTTTTGATTAGGGGCACGTGACCGAGAACCAACCAATCACAGTGTTCGATTGGCGAGTGAAAGTCTAATTATATAACAAAATATGATGAACTAGTTATTATAGTAGTAACACAAGTATTCGTGATAACAGTTCTAAAAAATATATATAACATTGTTATATAAGAATAAGAATAACAATAGCAGTTTGTTTACCGAAACGGCTTTAAGACTTTTACACAAAATTGCTCTTTGCCTTTAACGTTTGAATTTGTAATTTAAAGTAACCAGACGAGGTACTCAGGCTTGTTACATTAGTTAAGAGTAAAACTCTACTTGTAACTTCAACAACTGTCACACGATGTGATCATTTTCTGATTGATTTGGTGAATGAAGAAAATTGAGAAATGAAGATTTTCGAAGTTGCCTGCAAGACTTTATTAGAAGCGAGTTTAGTTTTACTGACCTTCTCTTATGTTAGAGTAACATGCAATCAAATATCCAATTGGATAAATCTTTTTCGAAGTATTGGGCTCGTAACTTTCATTCTTACTGCGGTTCTGCTTTTTTCTGACAAGGGTACAGAAGTAAAGAAATGTTTGAAGGCTTTAGGAAAGAATTTGTAGCAAGTATAGTTGGGTTTTAGTGTCACCATCAGAGAAAGAAGAAGAAAAGAGCTGAAGTTCTCTATTTTTCCCCAGGGGGTATTGGTGAGGCAGTTTGCCACGCCGTAAGTGAGGAATCCTCGATCAAGGTGCGAGTCATGGCCGTCCCGCGTGTCCCCCGTAGTGGAAAACCAGCCGAGCTGATGGACATGTTTGGAATCAGTGCCAACAAGATCAAGGAAACCATCAAAGCTTTCACTGCATAAGCAATCTTCCAGTTATTTAGCAACCTTTCGGTCACTTAGCAACCTTTCGGTTACTTAGCAACCTTTCGGTTTATTTCTGTTCTGGAGGGTTTGAATGGGCTTTTTTTCAGAACCGAGAAACGTGTAGTAAAAATTGCGTTAACTAAGACCTTAAAAGAGTGTTTAACGTTGTTACTTGATCAATCTTAATCACGCCAAAATCCGATTTCGTTTAAAGCTTAAAAATTTTCGTAACTTTTGAACTAGCTGCTTAATTACAAGAAATGCGTCAAATCTTTAAAAAAATTTAAACTGTTGACCAGGTTTCGTAATCTTGTTTCCACTGTTGAAGAATTGACAAAGGAAAACGTTGAATAAATTCAGTTGGATCGTGATGAAATAAACCAGTTTAACTGGTCAAAACAGCCTGTCGAGTACTGTACGATTTACTTTCATACTAAGGGTTGGTTTCATCATCAAATGTTAGAGTGACGGGGAAACGGGAAAACAAGTTTTGATTTACAAGGGTTCTTTTCATACAGGTTATGTTGCGTATGTAGCTAGATCCACTGCTGCATCTGTAAGCCGATAGTTTCCTTTGATAATAAAATGTAAAGGAAAAGTAGCAACATTGTTAGTCTCTTGTTTTTCGGAATATGGGACTACTGTTTTTTTGTATGAATTTCTATCGCCCATAGAACTGCTTTTCTTTTTTTCCTTGTTTGATACGATATATATATATATATATATAATATGCGCTAGAAATGCGCACATGCGCTAGGAATGAGTTATTGAGAGGGTACAAAGTGTAGACTAAGTAGATGTGGAAGTGATGTAGACAGTTTGTCGGTCGTTATTTTGTGGACCGAAGCACAGCTGGCGTTTAACCGAACGGACAAAATCAAAGATGGCGACCGCGACAAAAAGTTTAAAATCTGACTATTATTTTTGCTTTTACCTGACCATTCGGACATCCGAGACCCCTATGGCGTGCGAAACGGAAAGGAACACGATTATAAAGCTATTTTACTTCACGTAAATGAAAAGTCTTTGATTAGGAGCTTTGTGTACCGCGTAATTGAATAATTAGAGACACGAGCTGTTTATGTTCAGAAGAATTGTGACAAGATAAACAATTTTAAAAAAGGGAGGAGAAAATTGGGAAAAAACACGCTCGTTTAGTTTTTGCGTCCCTAAAAACACCGTTTTTCTCCAAAAAATAAACTTGATTTTATCTGAAAACCCCTAAAAGTGCCAATTTTGATCTGTAGAAAAATACGACAAGCACCCCCGTCACATCACATCAATAGAGGGAATTTACCCCCCATTCCCGGGCCTTAGTGCAAACTATATAAAAGGCTACAAAATATCAGAAGTCTAATCGACCTAATATTTCCATGAATGATGGGTATTATTTCCATAAGACGAGCGTTGCGAGCAAAGAGCCGGGATCCGTTTCATTGTGTCATGACTTTAATAGATATGTGATAAAATACCAATGTCAAACATTCTTATAATTTGTTTAACACGTTTCCTGGTTACAAATGCATAATAATGCAACATACAGTTGAACAAACATCTCAAAAAAATTTTGAGGCTTAAATATATATGTATGTACACTTTATATCTTTAGACACGGTTCTTTGGTCCGTGTAAGAACTCAAGGCAACTCGTTGTTCCCATTCCAAAACAAAAGCAATGAAAACCTTTTTACTTTCAATTTTTCTGAAACTAAAAAACAGAAATATTAGAAAGGCTTGAATAAGTGAGCTGGAAAGAAGTACAATAGTAGTATTGGCCGTTCTCAAAGTTTAGCAAATAAGATCAACAATTTTATTGCAATTAGCACCTTTCAGCATTCCACGACCGTTCATCTTTCTAGTTCTTACACGGATCGTTACCCAAATATCAAAACAAAGAAGATGATCGAAAAGGGATTAACTATCACCAAACAATATGGTTATATTTGGCTAGGCCACTTTTCAAAAATGCTATTCTAATAAAATTAAAAATAAAACACGTACCAACATTACACGTTTTGTGAAAAGTCGCATGCGTTTTCATGTCGTTCAGAAACAAGAAAATTTACTCGCGAAAGACATGATTTTACTGTTATCTGTTACAAAAAAAAAACTAATCCGTGAAAAGGATCTAAATTATCTGAATAAGATCTAAATTGCTTTTAGTAGCGATCCAAGTAAAAACTAGGCTGGTCAACATAAGGTGCTAATTGCGAAAATATTATAACGTTAACCCATTCATCACTTCGGTTAATCTTTGAAGGTTGACCATATCTTCACAGTAAGTACATCCATTCCTTCTAGCTCACTCAATTCCTTCCTTTCTAGTTTTACACCGATTGATTTAATGTTCGCTCAGAATGAAAATTTAAATATTCTAGAGTGGGAAAAGTAAAATTTTGGAGAATAATGCGAGGAATGAAAATTTAAATATTCTAGAGTGGGAAAAGTAAAATTTCGGAGAATAATGCGAGGTCCCTTAGTTCTTACACGTTTAAGACTACAATGACCGTTTAAAATGTTCAAATAGTCACCGTTTAAGATAAACCCTTTTTTTACTTAAACTAATTCAAAACGTAGTGAACACAACATGTGGAAAAAAAATAAAAAAGTTTCTTCTACAGCCGAACCCTTTCGGTTGCAGTTGTGTTGGTTAATTCTCCCAACTAAATCCCGTATACTTTTCATATAACAAATTTGGGAGAATTTCACTTTTCATCTTCAGCAAGTCACTTTGTTTGATAAATTTAATTATCTTAATTTGTACGAGTTATGTAAGGAGAAGTTAGATGTTGGTATTGATAACTGACTGGGACGTTACACTGAAGGGTTACACTGGAGTTTCGTCGTGGCCTAAGCGTGAAGGCCGCTTGAATAGCCATGTGAACAACACCTGTACTAACAGTACATACTTTTGCATGCATGTTTTCATCTCCCCATAAAAGTCCGGGTTGACAATACAATAAATGACAGGGTTGATTGCACAATGCGATATAAGAGACACGAGACAAACAATCCAAGCTGTCTTCATTTGATACTTTGTAAGGCTAAGCTTTAAGAATGGGACTACTCGAAGAACGTTGAAAGGGAGATTTGTGATTGAAAACACCAACACTAATGGGGTAAGGAGCTTTTTAGCACGGCGGTTTCTGTTCAGAGCTGAGCGAATTCGGATTCCAATCAAACTTCGCTCTCCCAAGCGTCGCTCTCTCACAATGGCATTCAACTGATCATTGATCGAGCTAAGATGAAGTGAAATCGCCACATATGTAAATGCTATGATAGCCATCGGTAGAAGGTAGTTCAGTGTTAGTCGGATTGCGTACGAATAAACCTTGCCAAGGAAATGCTTCTCGTAGCCCTCTAGCTTTGGAAAATCAAGAAAGCAGCCGCCCGTAGACGTGAATTTCATATGGATAATCAATGGCAGTGAAACAACCAGGAACGCTATTAGCCATATGCTGAGAATCACGCAATTCGTCTTCCTCAGTGTGTTTCCACCAGTGCTAAAGTTACCAAGAACTGTGCGGTAGCGACTGATGGCAATTGCTGTTATTGTCCAAAAAGATACTCCTTGAAACATGTCGGAGAGCGGCAGAAGGCTCAAGCAGACAAACTCCGGCCAACGACCACCTTCTTGAACGTTGACCGCAAATGGAAATGTGAACAGCAAAATCCCAACATCCGAAAAGCACAAGTTGAGAATAAGATGATAGTTAACAGAACGTAGTTTATGACTTGACAAAATAGTTGTAATAACGGCAAAGTTTGCTAAGAACCCTGTAAGTGCGATGCCAACTTCCACAGTTAAATAGGCGATCCGCGAACCATCTCGATCATACTCATTTCCCAATCTTGCAGGTGCAATGAAACTCGTGTTAGTCGCGTTGTGTAATTTTTCCATTGTTCTTTCACTACTTAACAATTTGTTAAGAGCCCAGGAAATATCTACATGAACAGCTAGAGCTTCGGCTTTCGAATGTTTACAAAGTTTTCACCGTTTCCGTTGCTAAAATGAAAGACCGCTTTCCTTCTTGTTTATGTCCTATTCTTCTCGGCTCGTGTTTATGCGATTTGGCGGGAGTCGCGGGTAGATCGGAGAGATAACCGCCAAGGACCTCTTGACAACCTTGCTCCCCTCTAGTGATAATAAATTCAGTGTTTAGTTTATTTAAATAATCACGCCATAAAACTAAAAGGATTATGTTAATAGCGTGATATTTAACCATGGTTGGCCAGTCGTAAAACGGTAAAGACTTTATTTAAGGATTTCAGTCCTTTTTTAAACATAAAAAACTTAGATCTGCTTCTAATTTAGTAACGATGTGTTTAAGGAGGATGAATACAGAAACGTGTTTTCATTATGGGAGTTTGGATACTAACGAGTGAGGTTAGGAATTTGGCTATTTTTTGCGCTTTCATTTAATTAGTTTGTACGTTTACAATGTCTCTATAATGGAATCGGAACGACAATCGATAATCTGGCGCCTCTCGCAGCTCCCGAGCCAATCGCACATTTCGAGTTGCAAATATATATCGAGTATTAGTCAAGCGCAAGAATTCCATTTTCGAACAAAAAAATTAATACCCAGGCCTAAATTAAATTTGAATAAGAATGTCTCATTCGACTGCTTCAAAATGAGCAAGATGCTGTATCGATTACAGGCTAATGGCTCGGCTAATGTCAGTTTGCCGCAATATAAAACAATAATTATAAAAAAAACATAAAATTTCTTTTATTTCATTCGTCAAAAATACGTAACAAATGTTACAACACTTAAAAAATAAAACTATATTTACATAATTCAGAAACACTGCAATTAAGTTGTGCACGTGTGTAAGCCTTGGCTGTTGTTTAAAGTCTCGCATAGGTTTTCGCGTGTGCGAATAAAGGGGATTTTCGTCAGATTGCCCCAAAACACCAAAAATATCTTAACACTTACACTATATCGCCTCTTAAAGCACATATTTCTGTCAAATAAAGAAAATCTATTATAATTTGTCATTCATTGCAAAATATACATACACAATAAAATTTCACTACCAATTATTCCTTGTTTAACACGCACGCTGGTTACTCATGCATCACACTGCGCATACATGAAGCCCGCTTAAGAAAATATTGAGGCTTAATCTAGGTGAAATAGCATGAATATTAGAATTGTGTTTTTGCCAACAAAAATACCATTCACATCATTGCTCGATTCCAGACGGTACATACTAGTGAACAACCGTATGAAGTCCGATGAGCGAAGCGCAAGCTACTCAGTCGACCAACTTAAATTGTTGATGCAAATATAAAAACAAAATTTTACAAGTGCTCCCAATCAGAAGCTTTTCAGAACTTATAAAGTAGTGCAGTAGAGACTTTGGTATTGTACTGAGGTTTTAGGCCTGTTTCAAACGACGACCAACTAACGTCGCGCTTCAGTTAAGTTTGACACGACGTAAACGCAACTTGAGCCGGGCCTTAGACTGTCATTTTTTGTAAGAACAATTTTATACGAACAACGAGGCTCAGATTGGCCAAAATTTAAGAACAATTTAAGAACAAACTGAGGTTTGGAGCTCGATTGAGCAATTTTTTTAGCTTTACAAAGAATGAGTCGCATTTTTTTTTTCTTTTATTCATTATTAAATATTTTTAGTTTTTAAGTTATTTCAGGTTGCTAATACCCATTAAGTTTTTAAGATATATTGCTCTTATAATATTTGTAATGCTCAGAGAAGTGGGAGATGAAAAAAAAGTTGTTGTTGAAAGGAACCAATCCTGGGTTGGTCACTGGAAATCCTCTCGCGTGAATGAATCAGGGAATGAATTGATCAAGAATACACCCGCCAAGCAACCCGTTTTCAAATACATGTGTTGCAGTACCTTAGACTTAAATCACAGAGAGAAATGAGAACAACTTCAGAACAATTTGAGGCTCAGATCGCCAAAAAATTAAGTACAACAAGCCTCGACCAAATTTACTGGTTCTTATAAAAAAAAAGCGTGTATAGTTAACAGGCCACGGCACCGGGTTCGCTCCTCTCTTTTTTGACAAGTGTTTTAAAGTCCCCGGTCGGAGATTGAGAGACTCGGCCTACGGTTTAACATCCTTTTTTTGCGAGAGGACGCGAAGCTCTAACCGCTTGCAAATGCCAAAGAAAAATGAGACCCTGGGTGAAGGAACGACACCGAGAATCGACCGGCAAAGTTTTGTAAGTATTTTGCCTCATGAAGCAGCCGATGCGATCTTCAAAAACATTCGATAGATTTAGAGCTTCTTAGACTTCAACACATCGCCTAGCAAATTTTCGCATATACTTTCCGCACATACATGCAGGAACTGGTTGAGCGACTCAATGAGGCAATGAGGTTACTACTCTCGTGTGAGCCGGGTGATACAAATTATGAAAACTGATTTTTTCAAAAGTTCGCACATCCTCACCTGCTTTTAACTCAAAAAGGTACAATTACATGGGTACCGGTGGCGGAAGCAAAAAGTTATTGGGAGTGGCACAGTGCGGAAATTGTAATAGTTCGTAATAAAAGCTGAGATTCATGTTCAAAAGTTGCTGTTAAGCCAAATTATTGAAGGGGGGGGGGGTCCGTGCCCGCATCCTTCCCCTCCCCCCCCCCCGTTCCGCCAACCATAGATTAATAGGTTTTATGTTACTTCGAGATTTGATTATTCTTGCTACACCAAACAAGGTATTTTATCGTACAGTTGCCAGCCATGGCGTTTATTGTCAATATTGTATTATATTGTGTTGCCATTGTAAGTTCAACTATATTCTATTCAGTCAAAAATTGAGGTGATACATATTTAGAATGATACAATTATATTTACGCTTTTTATATTTGCATTTAGTATTAATCCAAAATTTTTTTTTCTTCTTTCAGCAATAGCTTGAAAGTACGTGCTTAGTAGCTGGGAGAGAGGAAAGGATCGAAGCGCTCAAAACTCATTTTCTTCCGTTCGGTAAATAAAGAAATTTTTTTTGAAAAGCTCAAAGCAACAGCGTGATTGGGGATTGAGATAACAATGTTTGAGTTCGTTCAAGTTTCTTTCACTACTCGGATCTGGCGTTTGACGACACAACACTAAAATAGATCAGCTAACTGCATATTGTATTTATCTTATTATGTATTCTTTATGTTGCCACACACGAGAATTGTTTAAACTTTCCAGCTCAAATGTCACGCCCCCTTTCCCCCGGGGCCTTTCAGTTTGCTTTTTGCTTTTAAAGTCACCTGTGTGATTCTCATTAGTTTAAGAGTTACTTAAAAACTTTTTGAAACAGCAGCTGCTGTTAAGAAAACTACATGATATTTTAGCTGCTAAGCCGAAAGACAGCTATAGTCATTTCGTATTTTCTACGCAACTCTTCCCTTTGGTAGTGTCGTCTTATGACTTCGACTCTACTATCTATCACTAATAATCTAGCATACTTTAAGGTTGAAACCTCTTTTCGGACAGATTATAATCTTGATTTGCTGATGAACAACGAAGTGTGAGAGTTTGGGGTAGCGAATGATCCCTTAGAAAACGAACGTTTCGGCAAATAACGGCTAGTTTTCGAGACCTCGTCATCTTTTTGTCATGTTTCAAAGTCTCGCAATTATTTTTCTCCGCCTCGCAGTTTCGGATTCTCTCAGACGCTCGGTCCACATCCTCGGCTGAGCTCAAAATTTCTATTTTGCTTGAAATTTGTTGCTGTCTCGGTATGTCATGTCTTGGCCTAGTGTCTTCCATAACGCAACGTCTCGGTCTCAGATACTCATTGCTTTTCTATTTTTTTTTAATCTCGGGATCGGATTTTAAAAAGGCCGTCTCTGCTTCTCGAACATTATTCGGGATTTACCGTGAATTCATAAAACCGTTTCAAACACCGAGCTGCAGTCGTGCTGAGCTAGAGCAGTGGACTCTGGTTTTCGATTTTTTAGATGAAAAGTTGAACTCTTTGTAATTAGTAATTTTGTAAAGTAAAACGGTTTCTCGCTGTTCTTAGTACATTTTTAGGCCCGCTGACGTAGCAGGAGGCATGTGACGTAGCACAAGGCTTGAGGCTGAGGCAGTTTCGTCATCTCAAAACAATCTGGATTCTGGCTATAATCGCCATATTGTTACGACTTTAATCAATGAATTATACCCTTGAAATTACCTGAAAAACAATTTTCTTATCTTTTTTTAAAAGAAATGAAAATGTTTAAACAAAATCTATATAACTCATTGTTGCTACGTTACAGGTTACCAGCCCCCGGCCTGCTCGATCAAAACTTATATTCCAATATCTATTTTTACTAAAAACATACTTGGAGGGGAAATTTTTTTTCGGTTATTTGAATTCTGAATTCGTAGATAACAACTGTTTTAATCTAAAAAGTAGAAAATTAAGCGTTATAGAGACTTTAGCACGGCTTTTAAAACAAGCTTCAATTACCGCGAACTGAAGTCGCGCGGAGCACGGGGGCCTATGGTATATGGCGCGGTTTGGTTTCAAATTGGATTTTTTAAGTTTAGTCGAGCTTAGCAAGGCTTTATCATGGCGTTTAAAACGGGCCTCGGCTAGCCTTGTTTCAATTCCAAAATAAAAGGACTCAAAACAGCAAACATTCAAACAACAAAAACAAATCGAATAGTTTTACAGTTCTATAAACTAATTTCGTGTGACTTTGAAAGCATGTTAGAGGTTCTCAACAAGTATTCAAACAAATTACTGGCAAAGTACGAAAGACGAATGGTACCATGCAGTCTAGCAACGTGTTAACACAATAGGCCATGCTTGTTAATAATTGAGACAACCTTTGTCGTACAAAGCATGTCATCTTTGTTTAGCACGTAAAAGATGCAACATGACATATTTTGTGATTGTCGAACACACCACCTGCGCTGAAATACAAGCATAACTGACAGTGTACGATATTCTTTTTACTGTAACTATTTGTCCGTAAAGTAAACCAAACCAAATGCTTATTCAAAGGCTGAAAACGAAGCTTTAAAGACAGTGATACAAAAGTTTATGGCATGTGAAAAAGATCCAATCGTTTTTAATAAGAAGTATAGAGCAAGGTTAAGACGAAAAGTGTACTAAGTTAGTCTTTCATACCGCCTTGTTTGAATTAACATCGTTCAATGTTTCGGTGGCGAAAAACTCAACTAAACTCCATTTTTACTGAGGAATTTATTGTCAATTCAATTCAATTCAATTTCAAGTATTAGTTATATTGAAAAAAATGGTCAGGTGTAGAATTAGTCGGGACATAAAGAGCTTGAAGGAATATCATTTCCTTTAACTGAAAAAAAACACGTTCAAATATTTCCTAATTAGTAACATTATAGAGCTGGGTAATAACAGCAACGGCGCTAGAAATATATAGGCGCCGGTTGCTTAAAATTTCATATCTGAATTACTGAATGTGGTTTAATACATGAGTTGTTGATGTCAGTTGAAATAAGAATCTTTCTTAAAACTTAATCTAGTTAGACAGGATCGAAGACAAATGATACCCGGACACGACATACCTCGAGTAGGAAATGGTGATCTTTTGCTATATATATAATTGTGAACTTTCAAGCTCCGCGCAATGTTACCCGAATTGTCTTGCTCGTAAACGTGACTGACTTTAATTTCGGCTGTTTCATATCCGTATCTCAAACGCTAAGCATTACAGCTGCAGAAATATGCAAAAGGACAAAAGATAAACATCTATAGGGAGAAAAGGTCTCACGAGCTAAGTCTAGTCCAGTACGTTAATATGAGTGCATGCAGTGTACTTACAGTTCATCACAGTTTTCGCACCAAATTTCGACAACTCTGTATGAAAACGAGAAATCCGCAGTGGCATTTGATTTTGTTGCAAATGAGAAAAGCGGAGAAGAGGCGGTGAAGCTTCGACAAGATAGACAGCAGCTGGTCTTTCGTATTTGATAAACACAAGAATTATTCAAATTTACATGTCAAAAGACCTGTGATATTTTCTACGCACTGTGTCTCCACTCATCTTTAATTAAGGTACATTAAGACCTCAGCTTCAATTTGGTTTTGATTTATATGTTTAAAATCATCTTAATGCTAAACCACCGCGTTTAGAAGCAATACAGTCTTTAGTGCTTGGATTTAACAATATTTAGTTCAATGGTATTTTCGTTTCTTCACGAACGCTTTTTTCTTTACCAAGTATACTTTTTTCAGTCCCTTTTAAAACCAGCACATTAGTGAGAGGTAAGTTAACAGAATGTTGATTTAACCCTTTAAAGGATACTCGGTGCAAGATTGAAACCCTTGACTAAGATGTTTAAATTAAATTCAATATATTGGCACCAGCTTAATTTCTGTCGAGTTATATAATACATTTCGGATCTAGATCTTATTCAGTGCCGGCTTCGCCTCACTACAAACCAAATGTATATTGTAGCGCGTGCAACGAAAAGAGTGTAAGATATAGATGTGTTTAGGCTAAAATCTTGCCTGAATTAGCATCAAATGCAACAAAAGAACAATAAGTTAGAATAATGAGCTTTGAACTGCAACGTCACGTGCTTATTATTTTATGTTCAGTGCAGCTGGCTTGCTGCTAAAGAACGAAGATGGCGAGCAAAAGGCCGAAAAACCTGGATGTTTTCGTTCAATGGTTAAAGCACCGATAACCCAAGGCAAAACTTGCACCCGAAATTGAACAGAATCAAAAAACAAGAAAATGAAAAAATCTGACTCATTTAGTAGACAGTTAATTACAGGGCAAGGTGTTAATCAATGTGAGCCGTGAGTGATCAAAGCATTTTGAATCAGTGGTTTGGACCAGTGTGTTTTTAAAATAAACAACTACTTGGTGCGAAAGATTTTCACTGAACAAGTCAACATTACACTTTCTATTTTCTACTCAGCTAATTAATCTTATCTAGCTCAATATCCATGTTTTGTTTCTATGCTATATAAGAGACATTTTGTCTTCAAAATTGAAATAACAATGTCGAGCCTTACAAATATTAGCCACTTTAAAACTCACCCGAAAATGGTACGTTCTTCTCTGAAAGTTATTGAGAACTCTTTCGTCCGTGGGCAAAGGCAAGATATAATTGCTTCTCCCTATAAAACGTTTCTATATCTAGAACTAATCAACGGCATAGCTGTAAATTAGAAGTAAAAGCAATTACTGATCACGACTCAGGAAGGCTTTCACACGGGCATCCGATTACTGTACATTATGTGTAGAAACCACAAGGCTTTTTAATGCTTTAGAGCTCATCAAATATTCATCTCCTGTGAAAGTGCCAAACAACGAGTTTCCAATTGTCAAAACATGTTACAGTTATTTTCTATGAACAAGTTTGAAGAATTTTTTGGCATCTGAGAGAATTTGAGGCGGAAACCAAACTACCTATTCTTGTAAGTAATCGACTTATCAGGCTCGTGTTAAGACCGCTATAGGTATAGGAGAGGATAAATGTTGATATTGGCCTTGAACGAGTGAAAACAATTTAATAATTCATGTTAAAAAATTTTTAGTTAAAATAACATCAAAGCTCTTTTTTAAAAGTCCTGCTGATAATACTACTTTGACAAAAACTAACACTAATTAAAGATTAATTTGTTTAAGATCTTTTGTAAAGTCAGCCCGTAACAAAACATGAAAATTGAAACAGCAGTCACTGCCTTCAACAGCCCTTATCAGTGAATGAAAAAAAAGATATATTTTTAAGTTTGTTTTAGCTTGAGTTAAGATAAGAATTTATTTAGAATCATACACAAAACTTCAGTATGATGTCGAACCACTTATTTCGCCGGCCACTTATCTGTTTACGTGTAACTGTGTTGACACGTTTGGATCCAAACAACTTTCGACAAGATCTAATTCAATTTTGCCTAATTTCCTTAAACCGCCCTCAAAATGTCAAACTTTTTGAAAACAATTTAAGATTTCCTGATTAGATATATTCATTTAGGAAATTCTTCCACGGTAATTCAAAAAGGTGCTCATAAATCAAACTTGACCGTGCTTCAAGGAGTTGTTGGGGAAATCCTGACCATTAGGCAAGGAATTGGAAAACTTTCAATTGGATTTCTCTAAGGAAATTAATAATCTTCACTTCCTAACAAGATTACACATGTTTGAAGAGAGAAGGGCGGAAACCTTACGTCCTCTTTATGCCCGTTTTTCACACCAAAACAGAATTTTATTTTCTAAAACGAATAGTGTTGCTTCCTGCAAAATTTGAAACAGACACTGTCAGGACAGAGTGCTTGTATGCCCTCGAACACCCTGGCTTGTTGCATGCAGGATGTGTCGTCACTCGGAGCTGATTATGAAGCGATGTCTTTTTTAAATAAATTTAGCTTACGACTCAGACAAATATGGTGCGTTATCTTTCAGTTTTTTTTTCCAGTGCAAAAAGAAACTGAATGTATATATTATTTAGTTTGGCTCCTATCAGGACCAAACAAATTAACCTTTTCGACCAACTCAATCAAAAACGGTTGAAAAATGGGCTTTTGAAACTGGTCTCAACCAAATTAGTCAGCCTAGAATGACAATCAGAACAAGTGAGGCGCGTCTAGAAGTCTCTCCTATGAAACTGAAAATCCTGTGAATGGCTACCATTCAGTGTAGTAGATGTAGCGAAACAGTTTCTAAAACAACGCACTACAACTATTCTCAGTTTCATGTAACTTTGTATTAGAATATTTTGAACCTGTCGAACTTTTACCGTCCGGGCGAAATTAAACGTTCTGTCTACACTAAGAGTATTCAAAAGGTTTTTTTTGTCGGTTAACCACACTAAAGCTACAAAATCTTTTTCAAGACCGTTTTCACGTGTATTGAGAGCGCATATTTTATGTTGATCGAGTATACAAAAATCAAAGTTACATCGGATGTGCTTCCCTTTTCGAACACAAAGGCATAATTTGGCTGTTCGGTGTAAACACGGCTGTAACAAGCACTTTACCGAATTATGAATATAAGGCGTCCAAAGCGTCTTGGTAAAACATAGTAAATAGTCAGTGATTGTCGTTCGAGTGTGCTGAAAACTGCCGCTAAACTAATAAATTAAGACCGAAAATATTTACCATGCAATCAAGCTTGACCTACGCATGTCCAGTTGAACGAAGTTCAACCGTTTACGACTGTTATCGGCCACAAGTGGCTTGTTTCCGGAAGTTGTTACGTCAAGGAACCACACATAAGAGAGACGACACATGTTCTTGTAATTTTTAGTACACACTCTTTAAACATGATACTTGTAAAGACGAGTTGGATAATCGCAGCTTTGGTGAACTGCGAAATCGGTTACTTAGATCAAGAAATCGATCCAAACTGTCTCAGACCCTTTCTGCTATTATGTGTCTGTAACACTATGTCAATGCATATGATCACAGGTGCATGCATTGACACATTAAGTTACTACAATTACCATCATCATTAAAATCATCATCATCATAATCTGAATCATAATGCATTGCTGTTCTATCACTTCGATACAGTAAGAAGAAAGTTTCAAACCATTAACATTCAGTTCAGCCCATATGAAAAGAAACGATTTGTTCAACTTGATGAAATTAGGTTGGCGCTTTAATATAGGTAACAATTAACCAACTTCTCCGGCGATCACTGCGCATGCGCCAGTAAGCTTGGTAGGTAGCTGAAGTACAGTACTACCAGCTTCATGAACACTGACTATCGGCCCTGATTTTTGCACGAATCCAAAGATTGTCTATCGAGAAGCGATCTACAATCCTTTAGCTCCGAATCCTGTCGCGCTGAGCTTAGTACCTTATTCAGTCGCAGTTTAGGTAAATTCTCAATCTCGTTTCCAGAGCCCGCGTTCCTTATGGCCAGCGCTCGCCATAGCCAGTGGACAGGTAGATTTCACTGTTTTTGTTGAGCCCTGAT
>JAOBAT010101078.1:0-39078 GCA_026413305.1 Hydrozoanthus tunicans
TGAATTCGATTGGAGTAGAAAATGCCAGAAAATTCCTGCGAAATGTAAATTTATTATTCGAGAATTCAAGAATCACGATACGGTACAGCACGTATTGGCATATACGACGGTCTCCCCCATATGTCAGATTCCCCCATATGTCAGGCTCCCCCATATGTCAGATTCCCCCATATGTCAGGCTCCCCTATATGTCAGGTAACGTTACCAACCCCGCTCGAAAATACAGAATGCAATGGGTGCCATATCTCAATCTTACTGTTTCATCGTCTTAAAACAATTAGTTAAACACATCAAAACGTTAATCAGTATTAAGGCTAAAAAATAAAACAGTTTAGAAACGTTTTATGAGATTCAATGCAGTTTGCTATTATAGCTAGTGCACCTGTCACTAACCTAAAAGCCAGTGGCAGACTAAAAGCGAAACACATCGAGTTCTTATTAATTTTACTGTTTTATCAAAAAATTAATTGATTGTTACGTTCTTAATAAAAAAAAACAGAATTTAAAATTAACTTTGGGTTTACAGATAATAAAACAATTGCCATGCCTATAAATTAAACTAAATATTAAACTGAAAAAGTCTGAAAACATAAATGGTTAAGAAAGTTCCTTACCGCCATCCGCGTTGGCCTATTCCTTCAGTTAACTGTTGGAGCTCGTAGTTATACAAGTGAAATTAAAAGTTTCTTTACCATTATTTTGAAGAAAGGAAGTTTAACCACCAAATCAAGAAAATTTAACAGTACAGCACACTTCAAAACTGAGTTAGTGTTTTCTGACAGAAGAAATAAATACAGAAATTACGCGGGCTCACTTAAAAATCAGCGGCTGCCTCCAACTCGTCCCGGTAATCGTCGTCATCAGTATCGCGCGGTGGGAGCTTGTTTGAGCACAGGCGGCCCAGACCTTTTGGATAACGTAATTGTTTGGCTTGACAAAATGTTTTTAAAATGATAGTCTAAAAATTTTATTTGAAAGTTATTTTAAAACGTTTTCAACACTGCAATCAACAAAGAAACCATATTCTCAGCAAAAATAACCATCTTAAGTCGGACTTTCGTTTCTTGTACGACTACGACGGCTCAGAAACAACCGCTGTCAGCAGTTTTCTATGACGTCAGTGGTGGGAATCATTAGGCCAGGTACATTGGACAGGCTATAGCGAATTATGTACAGTTTTTTGTATTGAAAGGGATGGGCTAAACTATCCATCGTTTTGAATGAAAGACACAAATCTTGTGCAACGTCTTTTGCATTCTTTTCACCACTATATATCGTCAACAGCCTTTGCGCTATAAGCCGCTGACAAGATTTGGGCGCCCGCGCGTGATGTGCCCAAATTGAAGTTCTATTGTCTCGAAAAGAAATGGAAAAGGAACTTAATAATCATACTTAACCAAGGGTTCATGGCATGTTTTCTTTATTTTTTTTGTAATGGACCTGTAATTAACATAATTTCTATTTTCGATCAAGCGATTTTGACTTCAGTTCTCCTTTAATCAGTTCTAGTGGGTTTGCCAAGTATAGAACTTGAGCTTGCTTTAACAATTCACCTACAAGGACACGGCGGAGAATGTTTATAAGGAAGGGATTTTTCCACACAGAGAACTCATTGCATGAGAGCGAAGGTTCGATTCAGGAGTTATTGTGTTATGTAACCGTTGCCATTTTGGCGGAAAAATTTAAAGTCAAACCCAAACTATTAAGTTAGGCCTTTAGCAGCAATAATTACAATAATTACACGGTACAGATAATTAGATTCTGGTGGGCAAAGGAATGTCACCGACTCCAAGACAAGGCACAATTAAATAGAAACCGTGATTTTTCTTTGTTTTACATTTCCCAGTGGAGTTTGTGACATTCCTTCGCCCACCTGAATATCATTTTATGTACCATGTGATCACTTGCTGCAAAAGGCCTATTGCAATCGACCTTTCTGATAAAGATGGCAGCTCTACATCGCACCACAATGCCTTGTGGGCCTAACAGGGCTAAGCGAGGCTCAGAGAAAGCCAAAACTGGTGAAACTCTTCCATGAACTAACAACACTTTCAACGTCAAATGTGAAGTTTACAGGTCCTCTTTGTGCGTTTTTATAGGCAAATTTAGGTTTCAGTTATCTGCTAAGAACCGTGGGCAAATGTAGAGGTCGTGTGGCCAATCGTATTCACCCTTATGCGAAAGTCGAGATGACATCAAACTTTTACCAAACGCTGATCGGACGAGTATTTTCTGACTGTGAGAAATATAGGACGTAACAAATGCTTCTCTTAGAAGCAAGGGTTCGTTAACGTCTTAGAGCTTACTTGTTCCCAGCAAGGGTTCATTAACGTCTTTTTCTTTTCTTTATATGACTGTCATATAAAAAAGAAGAAAAAGACGTTAATTAACCCTTGTTTAGAAGCTATTGCAGTTATTTGAATAATTCAATTAACACCTCTTGGTACAATAAGTATACCGATAAAAGAAACATTGTAAAATACAGGGATAGGGAGAGGGGGTGGGGCGAAGAGAGCGAAAAGAGAAAAAAATAGTGTTTTTTCCTCGCCTCAGTCCCCACTCGCGCTTGACTTCGGCGCTCATTTGCGGCCTTCGGTAGCTCGTTGGTTTTGCTCCGTATGCCCCTGACTTCACGTACTGCGGAGAGGGTGTTTCGTGTTTTTAGGCTGGATCAGCAAACGGAGCCAGCCTGGTCATTAATTAACGCAAAGTCTTCTAAAGGCGGGAAGAAAAGGAAAGTCGGTAATTTTTTTTCTCCCCAGACTCTCTCTTTCCTTGCCGTCACCGCCTCTCGCTCCTAAAATGCCGTATGGGGATTACTGCGGAAGAGGTTATCCATGCACTAACAGAAACAAAAGGCAAACAAAACACACTTTGTCAACGGTAAACCTTTTTTTTAATTTCAAACTGTTTTAGTTTGCCACCTTCTAAAGTCTTCGAAATTAAACTTGTAATTCAAGCGAGCTCTGTGAAGTAAGCTTCTAACTGGGTTAGTTACTAGTTCGAGAAATATTTGGGTTCTTTGGTATCTGGTCTCGTTAAATGAAATAGAGATCTTTGATATTTTTACTGTCATGCTTTTGACTCTGCGAAGTCTTAAAAAGGGTTATGTCATGGCGAAATACTGATTCTTTTTGAAGTCTTCAAAACTGGGCATACATACCTTGTGAAATATAAATTCTTTTTAGAAAAATATTAAAGCATCCGTTCGAGCCAACAACGCAGTGTGGGAAGACCATGATGAAAATTCATCATGAGCGAGTTTGATTTCACATTGGGTCGATAAGACATTGCTTCAACTGCTTCAATATAGCAACAAACCCGGTGAAGTATACCAAGACTTGTACAATATTAAACCTTTTTTTTTAAAGTATATTTTTTTATTAAATTGACTGGAGACCCAGTAAACCCGCCATGACGGTACCCCTTTGAGCAAGACAACAAGTTGTTTAGCTTTTCTTTCCAGTTTACTGTAGTGTACTCGTGCAAATGGTGCAACAACAACTCTCCCCTTGCAAGCTGTTTTATGTTAACACAACGAAAATAAAAAAAATACTTGCATAAACTCAACAAAAACTCTTTTGGTTCAAACTCTCAAATAGATAGATTTATATATATAACTTGCTTTAAAAAAGATGATAAGTTTCTGTATTTTAGAAATATATAAATTCTGTACGATTTCAAGGTCATTAGGTGAGAACTTTTTCAAGATTTTACGGCTAGAAAACCGCTTTAGTAACAATTTTCGTGAAACCTCTGCTCGGTGTCTCCTGTTCCTTCCTCTAAGACAGCTCTTTTTCATTGACCCCAAACTCAGGTCGCGAAATTCAATTCACAAGAAGTTCCTTGCGTTAACAAATACTTTAACTAAATTTCTCGCAGACATTTCAAGCTGTCTAGTCCACAACTACTTTCTTGAAGAGTTTAACTCAACAAGCATTATTTAAATTGTTATCAATTGTAAGTCTTTAGAAACTTCCGAGTATGCTTCTGCATCAAACGGACGTGACGAAACCTAAAAACAAACAATGAACATGTTAGAGCTTGAACATGTTGAAGCCATTTGGTATTACAGCTATTTAACTAGATGTGCAACATCCATTTTAATGTAAAACTAGTGTCCAATGCTATACCTGGCTAACAATCCATGTGACAAAAACTTTATATAACACATGATGCAATAACAAACCAGCAAATCTATCACCTAATCTTTTACCGAGAACTGGTGACAGTTAAACGATAACTCGTGTCCAAACCATAGAGTACAAGGGCAGTTCAACCACAACTAATCGAACACAATCGCAGTGGCAGATGCAGCATCGCATTTCGTAAAATGTAAAACCAAACTGCAAAAAATATGTATACAACTTCTCACTATTCGTGCACCTTCTTACTGCGAGGTGAAAAAACCTCAACACCCTTTTACAATGAACCGCGTTCTAAGCTCAAATAAAGGTGCGGTGAAGGAAAGACAAGTGATGAAGGACTCACTTCTCTTGATCAGAGATGAGGAGGTGCGGTAAAGGAAAGACAAGTGATAAAGGACTCACTTCTCTTGATCTGAGATGAGGAGGTGCGGTAAAGGAAAGACAAGTGATGTAGGACTCACTTCTCTTGATCAGAGATGAGGAGGTGCGGTAAAGGAAAGACAAGTGATGTAGGACTCACTTCCCTTGATCTGTGATGAGGAGGTGCGGTAAAGGAAAGACAAGTGATGAAGGACTCACTTCTCTTCACATCCATACCTAACTGCAAGCTTTGTGTACAAAATTTTGTACACAAGGCATTGTTTCTTCATACGCTGCTTTCATGGCAATAGAACCGCGAGGGCGGGAATGGCACATTACAGGAATGGCTGCCTGCATAATAAGTTGTAATGAGTAAATTACCGAGATATTTGCTCACATCAAACTCTGCATTTCACTCCACCTAACATCACGTCACATAACCTTATCTATCGTTACACAACACATTAACGTTAACAGATCTTATCACATGATAATTTCAAAACACGTCAATTTATTTCATACCACGCACATCACAAAACTTCATATTAAGTCTATTCACGCCACGCCACTTCACGTCATAGCATCAGTTCAGGTAAATACAGTGAAACCTCGATTTTACGATATGCCTCGGGAGAAGGCACATTTGAGTTTCCTTCGATAATTACGGCGAATCCCTAAGTTGCGTTGCTCCGTATTACTGGACACTTGCATTTGACAGTTCAAGAGTTGAGAAAGAGTTTTCATCGACAGGTATATTTTCCAGTAGGAACGAGGAAGAGAAGTTGGGGAAATTGCAAGCATTGCAGATCCATACCAGGTTCGAGTCTTTAGCGCAGTTATCGTACGACTGGGCTGTCATATGTAGGCATTTTACATGAAACCATTGGTTACGTTCTTCGCACTGTATCGCTTTTTGATTCCGCTTCACTGGTCTCTCACAGATCCCTCAAGGAAATTTAACAGGACCAGGGTTCAGAATAGATGAACTTGATATAATCAGTAGATCGCTGAGCCAGTTTTATGTTTTGGTATAAAACAAACGGCCCGTGGGAGTATAATGCAAATGAGCATCTGTGCTAGTGAAAGACCATCGAAGCGTAGGTTATTCTAAACGAAACGGATTTCACTATGACATTTTGATGTTTGACTTCACGGTGGTCGAAGTCAGGAGAAATATGTATAGCATTGTAGATGTAGCTCACAACATACAGGACGCCTGAGATCCAGTTTACAAGATGCATTTCCAGATTTAGAATTGCAGAACACAGGTTTGCCCGGGAGCTCGGAAAAGCACGTCTGGTGCTTAATTTATTTTTCCAAAACCATTTCAGACACTGTACTGTACTGCAACTTAGGCTGATCACTGACTCATACGTTAACATAACGCATTGTATGTTTTCTTTCATAGTAATTCGGCTTACAGTTCTTCAAAAGTATTCCTGAGGTCGCGTTTGTTGCTTTCCTCTAACATGTGTTTCTTACTTTGTTGAAAGCATGAATCAGTTCAATCGTGGTATCGAGGTCAAATTAATGCTTGGGAGAATAGACTTGCATCGTAAAACCGAGGATATCGTTGCATCGAGTATCGTTAAGCCGAGCTCTTTTTCACACATTTTACTGTTTTTTGTCGGGAGAAAAAAACGTTATCGTAGAAGCGAGGATATCGTTAGATGGAGTATCGTAAAACCCAGGTTCCACTGTGTGACTTACATCATAGCGCGAACCTAAAACACGTTTCTTAAGTAAAAGCGGCTATTAATCGGTAAACGAGGCAAGAGAAAAAACTAGCAAGCTGAACTAGCTATAAACGTCTGTGGAATATGTTCTCCTATATAAGATTCGCATCGACACCTTAAATATCCCTTAACTGACAAAAGATTGGTAGAGTAAGAAGGTCTTTTGGCCATTCTGACTGCAATTCATAAAAAAAAGACAAACCCACGACCTTCATTGAATTTTTGAGCCCTGTGAAAATTTGAAAGTTAAAGGAGGATTTTGATCGAGTTGCATCGAAAGTTCCCAAAATATGTCTAAAATGCACAACTGTTGACAGAATTTCACCGCTTATGAGAAAAATCTGACTATGAGCTTAAATATTTTTGTGTGAAGTAAAAAAAAAGTCAGCTTGCAGTACGAAGTACAGAAACGCAACACAGAACAAACCATACCAATCTTAATCACCACACTTAAAGATTAAAAAGTTAGCTGCGTTTTACTGGTTTAAGACAAACTATCTACAGAGTTGTGATTCAGAACTTACGTTTTTCTCAAGCAGAAGAAAACCTCTTTCAGTTTAAACGAAATTAAAGTTAGCTGCGTTTTACTGGTTTAGAACAAACCATTTACAGAGTTGTGATTCAGAACTTACGTTTTTCTCAAGCAGAAGAAAACCTCTTTCAGTTTAAACGAAATTAAAGTTAGGAAGCAAAGTTTTAAGCTTGTTGAGACTTAAGTGCCGATATAAATGTAAATATACAAATGGGAAAAAATTATGTCTTGATAAACCAAACGTTTTCAGTCTCTTGGGTCATCATCAGCCTAAAAGTAATCTAATCTAAACAGCGAAACTAATGTAGTTTGACAGGCTATTGTCCATGTGATTCCCAATAGGGAAGAGAGATAGTGTGCAGGGTTAAAAAGTAGACAGATAGGTTTCAAGAAGGAGTGAAGAGGGTGTGAAGATAAGTGACGGGCTGGTTCTGATGATTTAAAAATGTCTTTGTGTTTCGTGATGCGTGCTTCTACGATGTTTGCGACTTGTTTCACCAACAAGTTTGTGGTTGCAGGAACACGTGCCGATGTAAACAAAACATATTTTCTTACCATTTGTATATATTTACAAAATTTAAAGCATTTTTTTCTTAATTGGTTTTTGGGCTACACTGCCCAACTCACTCTTTAAGTTACAAGCAGTTTCTGTCACCACAGCAAACATTGAACGATTTAACGGCCTTTTTACCAGTACGATTACAATAATGTTTTTAGTGGAGAAGGCGTCGTCACGAGTGTTTTTTCGTGGTTGTTTATAAACGTTAAAACACGGAAACATTTTAAAATTTAAGTAACAAGAGAAAATACCAGTTAAAGAAACTACGAAAACCCTCTTTTGATTGGCAGAAGTTGTCAATGTAGATGGTTTTTTTTAGTGGTAACAAAGAACACGCTTCAACTCAAGTCAGCAAAGCATACCAGCACTTTATGCGATTAATTCAAGAAAAGTTAAGTTTCTCTGTTAGTTTTTCTTAACGTTAAATAAACAAAAGAGACGGAAACAAACTTAAACAACAGCGGAAGTACCCGGCCGTAAAACATACCAAGATCAGCAACACTTTCAATACAAATACCGCCACTTCAAGCTAGAAAGAGACGAGGAAAATACTCTATACCCAGCAGCGATCGGTCTACCCCAATGGACGGCCGGGCAAACGAGCTTAGTTCGTGCCCACGACACCACTTGTTTTGCAGCAGCAACTCAGAAAGACAGAGAAAAGGCAAGGTTGGGCTACTAACAGTCCAGGTTGTCACACGCTTGGCAAGTTCGGCGGTGCTAGATCACTAACTAGGTCCGTGTGGACCCAGCCTCTCGATCTGTTTCGATCACTCTTTTTATCGCATAGTATTGGATTCGAAAAGAAGTAACATAAAACACCCAATAGCGAGGGTGATAGAGTAGTGTGTAGGGTAAATGTATAACTCGGTTTTCCTCTCAGTGATAAAGAATAATTTAGTGGTAAATTTTCCACTGTCTATCGTTCGCTTACGAAACAACGACTGCTTATTTACAGGTGTCATCTTCTACCTAAAATCATTTTTGAACAACATTTGAGGCTAGAAATTCTCATAGTCAGCTAAACAAAGATATTCTTAATTATTAGGGTATAAAACGTGTTTTTCTGTCAAAGTATCATACGTCGCACGTCTAAGACAGTCTTCATCAAGAACGTCTCCAAGGTTTCCTTGAGACAACCACGTCACACGTCGCATCCATCAGTTCAAAACATTGACTCCATCTTTGTTTTGTTGGTACGGAAGCAGAAGAAATGAGAAGTGAAGTAAAGAGAGTGAACGAACAGAGAAAATGCAAAGCCTCGTTTGACCCTTTCAGCTCTAAATGTTGTTAAATTCTCCAAAGTAGAACTCATACTTTTCGAGTAACTAGTTGGGAGAATTTTCCTTTCCATCTTTAGCGCTTTCCTTTATGATTAATTCGCCTTTTGTCATTACTTTCACGTATCATGTAAAGAACTAGCTTTTGACAAACTGGTTCAAGCTGACAGGTTTTCCCGAGGTGCATGTTAAGGCTTGTGTTTGGAAGTTTATTTTCGGAGTTCATTTAGACTTAGTATCAGAAAGTAAACCATTAAGAAAAAACGACTTCCTACTATTGAAAAAATTATGTTTACAACAAAAGTAATTTTATTTTAGTTGTCTTTTAGTATTTGAACCTTAGATTGTTCATTATATTTTATTATGAGAACTGTTGACATAATTCAACTATTATAGCTGGATGTTTTGCAGGTAGCTCATTTACTTACCCACTAACCTTTTGTCTTTCTATGTTACTGATCAACAAAAAAAACAAATTTGTCATTCTACCTTCTTACCGTGCTATTGATGTGCTTGACAATCGTTCCGCTTTCTTACTTAGCTAGCAATGTATCTATCAAACTTCTGCCTTCCTATTTAGGAAGCAACATAATTGTTAACTTTTCTACCTTCTGACACCTTCAAGACACAAAATAAAGAAATTTTCAATCAAGTAAGAACTGACTGATTATCAACGACTACACTATGCCTCTCTCTTTTTTACCTTCCTACACAACTAGAAGTAGACACCTGCCTATCTAATCTGACTATATAAGACACATTTGTTAACAACAGTAAAATTAGATGTTAACCAGGCACCAGTCGGCAACGAAACGTTTTAAGCAAATTGAAACATATTTAAAATAAAACAATTTAAAACAAACTATTTTTAACTTTAAACTAGATAAAGCAATTTAAAACAAACTACTTTCAATTTTAAACAAACTAGAAAAGATATTTAAAAGAAGACAATTACAAAATTTTTTAAAAATTTTAAACAAATTAGAGAAGGTAAAATGATAAAGGTTAAAATATATTAGCCTTTATCATTCTATCTAACCTTTTAAAGCTATTTTAATGACAAATTAGAGAAGATATTTAAAGTAAAACAATCAAAACAAATTGTTTCATTTGTAACCAAACTAGAGAAAATACCTAAATAAAAACAGTTTAAAACAAATTGCTTTCAAGTTTAAACAAATTAAAGAAGACATTTGAGATTTTTTAAATTAAATTTTAGTTAAACCTAAAAGTTAGAGTATCTTAAAATTCCGAATTAGCAACCCTTTCAAAATCACACTGCTTCGATTTTAAGCGGAAAACCTTAGCAAAGTAATAAAATTCTTCACTTCATATACACTTTACGTAAGTACAGTTTCGAACAGGGCGAGCCTTGAAACATTTGGCGAAGATAATTTTAGACAAGGGTTGCTAAATCCGAACTTACGTTTATCAGCAAATAAAACGAATACCCTTCACTATTTTTCCCATTTTCTTCTTTGATAACAACATTGGAATTGCTTCGATGTCTGTGTACCCAAATGAAGGGTGAGTATGGCAGGGAAGAGGGTGACGTCAGAGTGAACACGTGAACAGCATAGTGAAGAATATTGCCTTTTCTTTGACTTTATGAAATGCGGGTGCTAGGTTTCATATGCAAAAGTACGAGTGTTTAGTTTTAAATATACATTAGGAACTTTCGTTTCAGTTTACCCGTTTAGTGGAGTTTAAAATATCTAGGGTGGCAGTGCAAACAGAAGAAGAAACGTTTCTGCATACATGTAACTAGAAAGAAAATTACATTGAACTATCGAACAGAGACTTCTTTGACAGAAACACAAATCTTAACGTTTCTTGATGAACAACTAGCCCTCTTAGCTAGCAGTTGGGGCAAAAAAGCTAGATAGAATCAACAACTTGCATTATTAAGGTTAACATTGCTTCAAATGGCAGCCGGAAGAAAACTTCATGTGTAAGACTATCCAAATATTTCACCATTTTATTCGAAAATGGTCAAGTAAAACACGAGTGTAATGAGTTGCAGAACGTTTCCAAACAACCGTCTGCACTGCCAACCAAACAATTTAGTTTTTAAATGATTAAAATGGCTTAGTTTTACTTAACTGATTCTAGATGCTCGTCGCCTTCTGCACAACTCTAAAAGTAGTTTATGTCACAACGATGTTAGTTTACATCATCATGCTGGTTTGAGAAAGATCTTTAAAGTTTCGAGTTTCGAAAAATTTGCAACATTTACAGACTAACGTAGAGGTCATCCATTTTCTGGAGAACTAGTTCTTGGTCTCCAGCATTTCAAGAACAGGAACAGAAAAGGGAACAATATTAAAAAGGGATTGTTAGGGGTAAAGAGTTGAAAAAAGTTTTTAAATTTTCTCTTTGCTTTTTAACTCGAGACAATTTATTTCTACAACAAAAAGTCCTGACTATATCTCCCCACATTTCAAGACCAGAAAAAATTCATCAACTAGGAGTTTAGACTTTGTTCAGCTTACATCAATAAGCTAACGACTTTTGTAATTTTAAATACATACTTTTAGTTTTTTTTTTAAATGTCCGTTAAACTCAAACTAAAATTCGTCGTTTATTTGTTGAAATTTAAGTTATAAAGTTTATAACTAAAAAAACAAAACTAAACTGATTCTAAGTTTATAAATAAAAAAACAAAACTAAACTGATTCTAAAAATATTAATTTACATTAATAAAAACCATTAGATTCGGACTTATAACTAATAAAAATCATTTTCACACTGCTTTTATTTTTATCAAAATCAAGTTATTTATTAATGGTTTTATTGTAATGTTTAACTTTATGACAAAACAAAGCAAAACTTAGGATTTAATTTTATTAGTTAAATAAAGAGTTGGGTGTCAGGCATCACATTTGAAACCATTTTGGCGAATTATCTTACGCAGTCAACATCAAGACATCATTTTTACAGATTATCACATCACTTCATCTAACCATTCAAAACTGATGAGGTAAATTAAACTTTTAACGTATCCAGTTAGAAAGATCTTAATTTGCATGCTTACCTTTCGCAGCAATCATAGCTTCAAATAAACGATCTTCTTCTTGCTCTCTTCAAAAACAAAAGCAAATTAAATCAAACGAGCTTATTGAAAAAAAGTGAAATGTTGGAAACAGTGAAAATAAAAAGAACAAACAAGAAGGGAGGTTAAGTGGCTAAGGTATTCCTGAAGGCCAGATGGCCGTTATAGGGCTGTTTTCAAATCGTTGTAAATCAGAAATAAGAATCAATTTGTGGTACAAGTCTGTTATAGTATTAGGTTTGCAGAAAAAAAATATTAGGTTGTGATAACACGTAATGAATTCAAGGAATTTGAAGATGTTCGGGGACGTCAAAAAGCGTTTGCGCATAAAATTCAACCTTGTTGCTCGAGATTTTATAATTCTGGAAAATGCTTTCGGACAAACAAGTTTGATAACAAAATACAGGTTTTGACCGGAGTCAGCTCAAAAATAGTGAAATCCAGAAATTTTATACCACTGTGCAAAAAGTCAAGGGTCATCTTTTATGCATCGTCAGTTTATTACCTCAGCGCGGACTCTGGCGGACTTCGGCTAAAATTTTCCAATTTTTACATAGAAAAAGCCTGCCAAGTTTCACATCGATAGAATAAATCCTTGATATGCTTCTGCAAATGGTTTTGCTGACAGGTCGAGCTCTTCGAGCGAAATATTGATTAAAATCTGCCAAAACTTCTTCGCTTTTGCCAGTGAAATCTCGTTCTTACGAAATATTCCCTTGTCCAAGCCAGCAGTACAGTTATTCAGCGGAAAAACGAGAAAACTCACGCTAAATATGGGAAAACAAGCAATTTATGGGTTTCTGTTTTCACGCCAAACCAATCATATGTTCTGTTTTGACGTTTCGTTTAGAAGCGACACCTTTGCACGTGTTGACATAAACTTGACAAGGCCATCCGATCGCGTTCGATTTAGATGGCTACCAAGTTAGATAGGTACATAATTAATTAGGTACCTTAGGTAGATGGGTGGGTAGGTATATAGAGTTGAGTAGAATGGTGGGAAGGACGGTAGGTAGTTATAGAGGTACGTAGGATGGTAGATGGTATTAAAAAAGGATAATCGATCGTCTTTTTCTTTCTTCTTGTAATAACTCAACTAGGTGATTTCTTTGTTCCACAATATCCACAAGTTCTTTAGTTTTCTCCTAAATCAAAAGTATGACAGTCCTTCCCCATCCCCCTTCCCGATTTGAACGTTAAGCAAAGAAACGAGCAAAAGTGTCTTGTTTACCTTTTTCTTTCCTCGTCTAATAGTTCAACTAGGTGATTTCTTTGTTCCACGATATCCACAAGTTCCTTAGTTTTCTCTTGGATTTTCTTTTGATCATGTTTTGATGGACCTTAAACAAAGTACAAATCAAATCACTTTCCACTTTAGTCGTACCAAGGCTTGACTGTTATCAACATAAATTTTGGAATACAAGTACAATCTTCCATTTTACTTTATGAAGAGTCTAAAGTTTTCGAAAAACTCTTGCAACATAACATACAACAAAGCAGTAAGACAGTCAAAAGCATGTAACGTTAGAAATAACAAAATATAGCGTACGCCGGTTGTTATATTGCTACAACCGTAAGAAGGAAAAGGACCGGAAGTATATATAGGCGCAATTGGCCGCTTTTAAGCCGTCTATGTTTGCTGGTACTCATTTTACTGACCACGCAAGGACAGAAACTGAGAAGACTTCTTCCGCGAAAGAATGTCACTCACATATTCAACCCTCGACCAGGATTGGAATCGAACCGGGGACCTTGGGATTGGGGAGAGGGGGAAGAGATAACAAATATTAATATATCTAATAAATGATTTGTATTTGACCAACCTGCCCTTTGATCAGGCAGCTCGATGAAGAAAGTGTGGATTGAAGAGTTTAGAGGCAACTAGTAAAATATCTAATATATTCTCACTTACCATCTTTCATGAGTAGTTCTCGAATTTCTTGTTCCAGTCGACCCTGTTGATCCTCTAACTGTATGGAGTTTGCCCTGCAAATTTGAAAGAAAGATGTCCGTTCAATTATTCCAAACGTGTGATCAATAACCTAAACATTCAGTTGGGATCTGAAACATCGTAGACGATAACAAAGTATTACTTTTCAAAACAGTATTTAAATTCTGCATTAGTTGGAAAAAAATCGTAAAACAACTAAAATTACTACCAATTTTTCTGATCGACACACAAAGAAAGAAAATAATTTTTGTTTCTTTTTTTAGAAAACACGATAGAAGAAAATTGAGAATGGTGACAATTAGAATTTGACGCCACGTTCAAAGATTCGTTTTTTAAAACAAATCTGTTTTTCAGAAGACTTGTAGACTCTAGCTTCTAACATTCAAAGGAGTAAGCTGAACGTCAGTCGAGTAACAAATTTAACAAAATGACTGCTTTTAGGGAAAAGCAATACAAGCTCATTGACAAATTGCACTTTCCTACACGACAGACTTAGTCTCAGAACAAAGAAGTGTAAAGCGACTCTGAACTTTTCTTACCTTATAACCAGCTCCGACTCGTAACGAATAAGGGCGTTTTTCTTGTTTACGAGTTGGAAGAATTCAAGCATCATCTCTTTCTCCTTATCAGCACTCACTAAAACACAATTAAACACAAACGACAGATTAAATACTACGACCTCTAGTTATTACTTCCAAGATACATCTCAACTCATTCTTTCTAATTTTCAGGCGTTCTTATTATTTCTTTGCATTGATGATTTGTAGAGCGGGAACACCACGGTCCCACGGGGCGGGACCATTGTCATTTCTTCTCAGAAGAACACACAACTAAAAGAATATAACAATTAAGTATAGATAGTAAGTAGGAATGAACTGCAATTAACAACCATTCGGTTATTCAAACTTGACTTTGAATTAACTCAAACTACTCAGAGAAGGAACTATAACCATATTACTTGTAACATTTCCTCTATACCAACGAAATTTGATTTTGGAGGTCATTCTGAAAATAAAATTCAAGATTCTGAATGTACGTGTAATAACTATGTTAGAAATTACATAACAGGGTCTTGCACTTAGTGTCATGGGATCTTACAAGGACGTTTTCAGTCATAGATGTAAACAAGTAAAAAGTAAGAGGTGCATTAAGTTAGAGCAAAGAAATGTTCGATTTGTTTAGTACTTCCAAAGCATTTGGTTACATTGAGTTATGTCAGTGTGTATACCAAAAGAAACAAGTTTCTACTTTCATTTAAAAGCTGAAAAAATTGTGACAGCTCGTTTTCCAAATCATGCGAATAGTTAACACATAAAAACGTACTTTTGTTTCACATTTGGAAAGAATCTACCAATTCCTTAAGACGGTTAATCAGTCCACTAAGTATGCAGCTGCACTAGTTAAAGCAAGTTGGTAAAACAATTTATTGGAGATTTGGACATTTTGACTCAATGAGCCACGGGTTGGACTTGAGATATCTTTCGAAGTCCGCGAACCGGGGCCTAAGGTTCAACGTCCTCATCAGAAAAAGTAGGTCTAACCGTTTGCCAATTTTAGAGCGAAGGCAGTACCTTCTCAGTTGCTTTCAGACCTTGAGCGAAGGTGCGGCCGGGAAACGAACCCAGGCTTCCCGCACGGCATAAAACAGTAACTACTTTGTTGTTAAGTGTTTGACATGCCAGTTAGTTCACCGATTTTCACAACGGACCATGTTTAATCGAAAATATCATCAATTCTTTCTCAGTTCCTTCCTCGTACTTACAGGTTCCCCCTCTCAAAGCCATTTCTGCCTTGATTCCTTCTTGCTCGAGCGCTTTCTGTTTGACCTCTACTTCCTCCAGTTCCCTCTGAATTGACTGCGCCATTCTCAACCTCTTGTGTTCTCGCTGTTTCATTTCATAACGGATTTTGTCTTGTTCTTGTCTTTTTTCTTTATCTTCCGGTGTTTCTTTATGGTGTTTCTTTCCCTGAATTTGATTTTTTACAGTTACAATCTTAAACAATGATTTAATTTGATTCTTGTCGTAGGCGAGTTCTTTAAACTTGCTACTTACGGACCACACAAATGAAAACAGAACAAAATATTTTAACTTCAGGAATCTTTTGATTCTCAGCTTCTCAGGTTCTGCAACCTAGTTCAAGATTTTCGACCCTAATAATTCAATCTTTTTTTGTATAGAAAATAAACATAGAAGTAAGTTTTTGATGATTTTTATCTTAATCAACTAAAAAGATTCGTATTTTGCTACCTGCACTTACATGGAAGTTGGACTTTCCATTGCTATTGACAAAAAAATAGGAAAAACACCTTCAAGTGAGAGACAAAGCTCCTACCTTGAAAAACCTTTTGGCATTATGACGGTGAAGTTTTGGTGACTGTTCACTCTCCAACGTATCGTCTTCACTTGAGTCTGGCGACCAAGCCGCACTTTCTGGAGATTCTTGAGGTTATGAAATAAAATTCATTTTACTAGCTTGTAACAGAATAACACAGAACAGAATATACGAATAAAATGAAATACGAAACCATTCGATACTTGTATTTGTCCTTTTCGTTTCCAGGCCGTAATTTTTCCTCCGGAAATTAATTTCCTCTGTTTAAACATGATTCAATTGTAGCGTAATAACATGTGAAGGTTGGGCGGCCTTTGTACTTTCTTGGCTGACACTTTCTTTCTTTGGCTCAAGAAAAGAACTATTTGCCATTGACCCATTTTAATTAAGAAAAGTTATGAAACAAAAAGGCTTAAAGTAATACTCTTGAAAGGGAAGAAAGAGGAAGTGTACTAATAGCTGGATGAGGTTTACAGCATTTGATAGGGCAGGTGGGACCACTCGTACCACGCGTGGCTGATCTGCACACCCGCCACTTAGGCTAGCCAATCACAGCCTGTTAAACTTCTTAGCTATAGGAAAAATAGAGTTGTTACCTTTCTTTGGACGTTGAAGATCGTCAACTTCAAGTACTACAAAGTCTAGTTCTTCGGCCAACTTGTCAGCATCTTTCACTGCATCAACGCTCTCACCGTAGTCTATTTTTCGAACATTTTTTGTTCCCTTTTTAGGTTTCCCTGTCTGCTTACGAGAAGTGATCTTCGTTGTTTTTGGAGTGGATACGTATGGTTTAACATCGCTAGGAACACTGGGAAGGTTTCTTCGCTGAACCCCGGGGCTGTCATGTTGCTTAGTAGTCTCATTAGGTAATTCCTCTTTACCTTGGGGATTCTCCCGCCATTCTGAGCTTGCCGGCGGAGTTTCTGTTGACAGAAGTCTCGACATGCGGGCTATGCGTGAAGCGACGATTGAACCGCGCGCATTTTGTCCAGCGGCTGTAGTTTCAGACAAAGTAGATGTTGTCTTGGCAACAGTTGAGGTAGGTGTAGCCGGAGGTGAAGCTTGGTTTGACTTGCTGTCATCATCAAGACTGATGTCCACCACCTTGTAGGTCATGCCCGAGGTGGGGTTAAATGGCATGTTCACAACTTTGGGGGATTTCCCCTCCTTTTCCCCTTCCCCTTCAGTTGGAAGGTTCAACCCGGGTATTTCATCTTCAGGGTCGAACACTGTTGATAAGGGTGGATACATAGCGCGTCTCTTTTTCATTCGTTCCAAAGTACCCATTCTCTGTATCATTTCCTGTCGGCTCAACCGTTTAGCAGGAGCTGCTGAAGATTCGCTAGGAGCCTGTAACCCAGAGAAACAGCTATTAGACACTAATAGTAATTGAGATATAGATAGATGCTATACTGGAACACATAGGAGTCGAGTGTGACTGAATAGGCCTTTTGCAACAAGTGATCAAATGGTACATTTAGTGATATTCTGACTGGCAAAGGAATGTCAAAGACTCCACTGGGAAATGTAAAACAAAGAAAAATTACGCGGTTTTTGTTAATTGTGCCTTGTCTTGGAGTGTGTGGCATTCCTTTGCTACCCAGAATATCATTAAATGTACCATGTGATCACTTGCTGCAAAAGGCCTATTGTGTATTACGTGTTAAAAAGTTGAATATAACTGTAAGGAAAATTCTACAAAGAAATAATTATAATCACGAAAAAAACTAAAATTCAAACGCTAAAGAGAATCTTTCAGCCAAACTTTAAAGCAGCAGTACAAATTAAAAACAATTTTTAAGTTTCACACTATGAGGCCTTGTCACTGGAAATGAGGGATAATTCGAGTTTCGTCGATCTACGGCATCAACAAGGAACCCGTAACGTTGATCCTGAAGACTGGCGAAACTTTGAGTAATTCCTCATTTCCAGTGGAAATGGCCTCACTCGAGTCTATAAATTGTATTCACGTATAGGCCACTGTAGGACAATATTAACTGATGACATACAAAGCAACTTTTTAACTGTTCCGTTCAACCCAGTATTACGGCAGTCCTAGAACGCGTAGATTATACGAACGTAGGTGCCTAAGGATGAAATTGGGGAGAATGTTGGCCATTAAGACTTCCTCAGTTGGTGCTGGCTATCGGTAAGTATGTTCTCGAAAGTGGTTTTCTTGTCTTGTTTGAATATCAGGGGTTTTGAGAAACTTAAGAAAAGACTGAGCTAGCTGTAGATCAGAAGTACTTATATCATTTTTTTTTAAATTTTAGAATCACTAGTACTATCAAAAAATATCAAGGTCTTGCATGTCGGAGTTGATACTGGAGGTTTTTAAGAACTTCTTACAAGACAAAACAACTGAAAGACATGAAAAGCCGCCAAACACTTTGGAATTGTATTTGAAGGGATAAATGACACAAACACATGTACCCTTTTACAAACCCCAACGGGGATAAATCGCAGTTAGTAATCCTGTTAAACATCGAGGAAAAACAAAAACAAAATTTGAGCTAACTCCGAAACCTACACAGTTTCGTGCCAAAAAACAATTTTTTCTGTAATCTATAGTCAAGATAAAACCGCTTAAAGGGTACATTAGTTGTAAAATCTTTTTTCATATTTGTCTGTACCTTTTTGGCTTCTTCTGCAGCGCCACTCACAGTTTTTGTTGCTGCCTGTTTCTTATCGTTTTGGCCTTTAGAGAGTCCAGGGGGTCCTTTTGGAAGGCCAGGAGGTCCTTTCGGCCTAGACTTTAACCTCACTGCTGAACTCCTCTTGGGTGTAGCTGACCTTTCTTCGTCTTTCTCTTTATAACTGTCTGTTTTAGCCTTTACAGCGGCATCTGACTTACGAACAGACGCAATGCTTGATCTGTTGTAACAAGAAATGAAAATTGATATGAAAAATTGCGTCACACTGGTGCGGTAAATGATAATATATGACAGGCGTATTCTGTACTTTACTTCTACAATTTTTGACCAATCTCGGCGAATATGAACTTAAATTTCGTGAGAACTACAACACATTGTTCATTATTGACATAACAAAAGGTAAAGAGGAAATTACATGGCCGCGAGGGGATATGAGTTTAAGATAAAATTCGTACCCCTAAACGGCAATTTAATGTTATTTTATATATTTTCATGAAATTCCTACATAAAACTTTTTTTAAAAGAACCGGCCGCGCGCCTGCGCGGGAAGCTCTCTTGTAATTGGCTAATTTAGTAGTCATGGCAACACAAATCCCCTTACATCTTCACTGCGCGCGATATTTTATATATGATATTTTTTTAGCAAAAGGTCAAATCCTGGTATTTCATCAGTAAAGAATAACTTAGTTGTGCACACAGTTACTTCCTGTTAGGGAAAGTTTATCAGGAAGCCCAATCGTGTAGTTCAATGAATGACTTTGCAAATTCAATTTAAAAAGAGTAGTTTGAAATATAAATTTTCGTTTTTGAGTCGGTTCTACGAAGCTCAACTCGCCGTCTCCAGCCGTGTAAGACCAAACAATTATTTTGAGAGTATTAGCGGGATGGGGAGTAGAAACTTAGTTACAACCTAAGAAACGTCGGCACAAACAAATCCTTACACTCTACGTCTTTTTCTGGACAATCATCTAGTTTTCCAAAGAAAGATTAAAAAACAAATTGAAAATTTTCGACACCGATACCTCCTGAGTGGCCTGGCCTCCAGTCTTTTCCTTCTGCTTATGGAATCTTTCCTTTCAGGTGTAACAATACCCTCATCTGGCATCTCGGGCGAAACTGGTTTGACAGGTTTTTCAACTTCCATTTTCTCGGGCGATTTTGTGGGAGTCTTACGATCTTCTTTTGATGGAGAAATCTTAACAGCTTTCTCTTTTTCATCCCTTATAGCTCGCATGGCAACTTTAGCCTCTTTCGGCTGCTCTGTTAACGACTTTGCTCTAATTCTTCTCTTTGATAGCTTAGACTTTCTTTCGTTCTCTGGAAGAGATATCAATAGGACGTTGGAAACAAGATTTGCGGTTTCACTGAATGGTGCAAATTTTGTCATGGTTAGCAGTTGAAGGTGGTATTGTCAAAACGCTAAATCTTCTTGTACCCCTTTTTGTTCACAATGCTTCAGTGGGGGAAAATTAAAAAAAAAAATGAATTCTAATTCATCGATGTGCCGGTAATATCATAGCACTTGCAGTTTAACGTTAGCGTAAGAGTTATATTGAGGCATGAAATATCTCACCCTCATTTCACTGTGTACATTGAAAGAATTGAAGAAAAAATACTCTTTGGGGAATGTTCATCAAAAAGCGAATTAACAAATACTTTTATTAGTTAGTTTAATTAATTAAATTAATTAACTTATACCGGGTTGCTTCTTCCATGTTGGTGGACTTGAACAAAATAGTTTTGATGATTTCTTTTGTTTAGGGCGCCACCATGGCCGCTTTGTCTTTTATCTTTAGCGTCTCTAGGGAACGCATGAAACTCAAGAATAGATTTTACAAAACTAGAAAACAACAAACAAGCATATACACGGTACTGCGCCGTGAATTCTTAGGGGTCTATTATACCAGACATTGATTGTCAGGTAAAGAAAACAAAAAATCTCCTCAAGGGCAAGCAAGGATTAATACTTCAACGAAAAGAAGATTTTAAAGGCCTCCTTATATAAATACGTAAATACATTTTCCAAGAATTTGAAGACCAACAAAAGAGTTTCCTGTTTATTTGGATCTTTAACATTTTAAGGACCTTTCGGACTATGCCGAGCCATTTCATCATTTGCAAAAACTTGGCATTGTTGTAATGCCTAATAAAACGTGTTTAACACCTACCTTGAAGGTCTGTGGGGCCGGAAACACTCTCAGGCTCTTCAGTGCCGCCCTTGTTTACTGATTCGAGACAGAATTTCCTAAAGTGTGGTCGACAGAAGAACTTCCCTTTCTCATCGCGAGTTCTGGGTGCCACATAGGCGTACGTACCAAGCCTTAAGGTGCAATCACAGGTGTGACACTTCAAACACTCCCTGTGAAAGAAGTGTCCTTCAGCCGACAGCTTCTCCATCAGGTAAACACGATTATGACAGAAGAAGCAGTTTTCGCTCTTTTCAGTCTTGTAAGTTGGTGCTCCGCCAACTTTGCCCTAGAATACGAAGAGATAGATGAACGAGATACACTTCACCATCTTTACTTAATATTGCGCTGGGGGAAGGGAGAGCGGTTAGGGTTTTCAGTTTTTCATTACAGCTACGTGTGTCTATAGAGGGCACTAGAGTAACTGTCAATTAGTGGTATGAATGCTAATGGTTATAACACTATAACCTGATATTACATTACAGGCTTTAATTGAGTATGGTTCAGTGAGCTATCGAGCCCTTTTAGTCCCTTTCAGCTCTCCAAATCTAACAATTCTTAACGTAACACATACAAAAAAAAAAGACATTTCTTATTGAGATATCAGAGCTGATCAAGGAAAGCGAAAGGGAGGAACTAGAAATGAAACAGACATCTCGCTCACCCCCATTGAAAGAGCTAATAGACACCTTGTTAATGCTCATGTTGACGAGTTTAGCGACGTCTTAAAGTGAGTTTTAACGATTCATTGTTAAGTTCCAAAATAACTTAATAAACGATACAAAACAGTACCATTTAACATGACTTATGTCAAAGTACGCAAAATTAACGCAAAAAATCTGAATTTCGCACTCGTTTACCTGCTTGGACTTATCGTTCACAGCCTTGCTTTCATCCTTGACACCAAAAGCCTGTTCGGCCAACATGGAGATTCGGTTGCTTGTCTTTCCAAGAGTCTGCACAGTTTTGGTCTCTTTAACAGGCTCCTTTCCGTTTACTTTGTCGGTAAAATGATCCGCATCACCATTAATAACTGGGGCGTTGTTTTCCTAGAGGCAAGTCAGTTGTTACAAATGTGTTTTTGTACTTATTTTGCCACAGATAAATATTAGCATTATCTATGATAATTATTACCGCCGCATCGCATATCTTCCCCATACTTAATAAGAACACACATTTTTAATTTCTACTTTTCCTAGTTGTCAATATCTCACAATTCTAAGGGGGGCGGGGAAGGCTTAAAAGAGATGGGGAGGGCTTTATTGAGAGAGGGGGCTTAATAGAGAAATTACGGTAGTTCGTAACACAGAAAATAAAACTTAAGTCATGTAGATACTACGTTACATGGAAAAGGTAACGTTTTGAATTGAAAAACTACAATTTCAGACCTTGTGATCTGCTCGTTTAGTTTTCTTTGCGGTTACTTCGTCTTTCTCCTCGCTTCTTCTTTTTTCCTATAAATCAAAAACTCAAATCAGCAAACACTGGAGACTAGTTAAACCTACAAGTCACAGTATAAAACGTCATTCCAAACATTATGTTCGATAAAATCGCCTTCCTCAATATGGGTCTCGCTGCATGTTTTCCATCCCGCTTCCTATCAAAGAAAGTGGCAGAAACTACAACAACCGGCGACCATAACACGCGCTGTGATTGGCTGCTGTATGAACAGGCAAAGATTTTGAGATTTTTAGTAAGCGCAATCTGATTGGCTGTTCAGCGTAATGACGACAGCTCTTGCACGATTAAGCGGATGTTGAAAACTTCTTCCGGGTTTGCTTTTACAGTATACCTTTAAAAAAACGCTGTAAGGCCATGTAATAAATAACTTGTTAACTTTGTTAGTTTGGTCATTGGAGGCTCTGATCTCGGTAAGTATGTACCGACCTTGCTATCGCCCAGTCAAAACGTACACCAGGTCTCGTTCAGATGTAATAACCTTTTTCTCGGTTAAAAAATAGTTTTTACCAGGATTCCTACTTTTTAAAAGCTGCTTGCTTGAGCACTAACTTACTTTTACCGTACGAAGAATTAGCCCAACAGATCGATTTTTGTAGTTTCTTAGATTTCTTGGATCCGGCTATTACAGTAATCTTTTATTTTGGTTGGCGAAACCAAATTTGAGCCTGTTGGTAACGTTCAAATCATGGCCTCTACTATCCTCATTCCTCGTCAGTTCCTTGAAACAAGTGGTCGTAAGTTGAATCTTGAAGTCCCTATAAAGCTTAATTTTTTACTTTCTAGATTAAAACTGTTGTCATCTATAAACTCAAAATTTGAATAACCGAAGCGAATTTCTACGTCTAAGTATGCATTCTAATAACAAGAAAAGATTGAAATGTAAATTTTGATCGAGCAGGCCGGGACAGGTAACTTTTGTTTAAAAACATCATTCCTATTAAAAAATACAAGAAAATTTATTTCAAACAATTTCGAGAGAATAATTCATTGATTAAGGCATAACAATGTGACCAGTTATAACCAGAACCCAACTTTTTGAAATAAAAGAGATTGTCTCTGTCTCATGCCTCGTGCTACGTCATATGCCCCCTTCTACGTCAGCATTACACGCTTCAAGTTAAAATATGTGACCGCAACAGCGAGAAAATGTTTTTGTTTAGAAAATTAGTATTCATAAAGGGTTCTACCTTTCATCTGGAAAATAAAAAAAATAAGCTTTGTCGGGACTTTTAACTGCACAACAGGAGCGTGGAGAGCTACATACTGCATTTCTGATAAACTGATGATAAACTCGTCAGTCATTATGTATCTATTTTGTACCTTTTTTACTCTCCTGGAGATCCTGGCAATAGCCGATAATTTGGAGAAAGGCGAGCGTGACTTTATCTTCTCGCCAGGTCTTGGGGCTACAGAATAATTAACCACAAAAACAGAAAATGATATAATAAAAACTCTTATAAGCTGTAGCAGTGGTAGGCAAAAATCTATAGTATGACGGTGTGTATAACATGTTCTAAAAAAGCCAACATTTAAATATGACGCAATACAGAACAGTAGAGCATAACATAATGGTATGCACCAAGGACCATTTTATTTTATTATCATTCAACACTTGAGAGCTTTCAAGAAAAAGGGTAAACCTGCACTACCCATTTGGATTGAGAAAAAATGCTTACACTATAAATTTCAATTATCATATTTTTTCTGTGATAATTTTGATCCTCAAATTTCAAAACATCTGCAGGTTCAGCAATATATTTTGATCTCCTGGCTGCGAGTGTCCCTTGGCATAAAGAGGCGAAACTCCACGGCGCCGCCAGTGAAATGATCTACGGCGCCACTCAAAACTATTTTCTTCTTTTTCAAGTTCAAATTACACTTAGAGATGTTTATTGCCTGGGGTGTATGTCAATTTAACATGTTGGAAAATTCTGAACAGCTAAGTTTCAGTACATAGTGACAGAAGGAATTGCCTCATTTTCGACGATACTGCAGCTAATTAAATATACTAACAAACCTGGAACTTCGTTCTTGAGGGACTCATAATACTGCGACACGTAACTCAGGATCATCAGTTTGTCGGGCACGCCTAACGCGACCATTTCACTCGCAGACATCTGGGGCGGAACACCTAGGTGTTCTTCTGCAAGGTCGAACGCCTTTTGAAAAAAAATTACAAGTCCACGTAAGGTTTTGGAAAAGCAAAAGAAAGTTCCATTTTCATTTTGGTGAAGAACGTATTATTAGATTTAAGCTTCAACACAAGGTTAGTCGTATCAAATTTTAGCAAACAGCTTGTTTAAATTCTTCTGACGGTGAAGCTTGAAGCTAATTGTCGAGGACGAGCAAAGACTCTGACGAACCTTGTTTAACAATACAATTTGCCAGACAAAATATAATTTAATGTAAGACGATAGCTCAACAAATAAAACCATAATCTTACCAGCTGCAAATTCTTTTCTACTTCGTGAGAATACAGAGCATCAAAATCACTGAAAAAGAAGTTGGTTTTCGTTATAATTTCTTGCGGCATTGCATAAATAAACCTAATACACTGATTTCAAAAGCATTTCATACAGATTCTGTATTTTACAGACATCGTTCTCTCCTGTTTAATTCTTCCCCGGGCACGAATATTGTGTATAACGATGTAAAGGTTAACAAATTTATCTATCTTTTAAAAATCTGTATATATGCGTATGAGATTCTACAAAAATTGCTATGAACTAAAATTACGCTGAAAACTCAGCCTCTTCAGGTAAATTCCGCCATCTTGTATATATTAAAACTAACGGCACAGCAACTTTCTAAGTCCCGAAAACGACAAATGGCATATAAAATTCTCCCAATTAGAACTGTTGTGTACTTTGTTAGTCCCAGCTTATGGGGAAATTTGATTTTCAATTTTAGTGGTTCTCTGTTTCATTCCCATTTTCTTACTAACAATTGTTTTCTCTTGTATGTAAGAAGAAGCTAGAAAATGATAAATTGACGTAGGTGTTTGGTGCATGAGGCCTTTGGAGGGGGAAGTGAAGCCAGTTTGTGTTCTGATGTGTTTCAACGTCTCAAACAGATCTCTTGATAAACTTTCTCGCCTGGCTGATAGAGTTGGTAGTTCGGCTGTTCGAAGGGCTTCTGGTTGGTTGTGTTCAGGATGGATCGTTTTCACCACTCGCTTCTTTGTAGCCTCGATCTCGGATGGCTGGTATTTAGGGAGGGTCCGTAGAAATACCTGACACGCATACTCTAAAACAGATCTTACTACGTTACAGTAAAATTTTACAAGGTTTGAGGAGTTTATTCCGGCACGCTTTAGTATATATAGCGACATAACATGCATGTACATCACTTACAGTAAGTCAGGCCTGAAGCGGTGAATGATGGCGCAAAAGGCGAGGCCATCTTTCCACGACACACTCATATCATTAACCTTTATGTTCTTGTAGTGTTTGGTCTGCTGTTGGCACCATTTCAGCAGTGTATCTGCATTCACTGCGAGGCAAAAGGACAGAGGGCAGTGAGACGTCACTAATGACGGCGTAACAATTACCGTAAGCACCCGCTATGAAACTGTGGATTTGAGGACTTTTTTGATTATCGTAGGTATTCCACATCTTGCCAGAAAATTACATCATTATTTGGGTAAATTGTGGAATACTACTGTTAAAACAAATTGCTGGTGGAGTGTACCACTTGCTTTTGATACGAGTTATCACAAGAATTTGAGACTGATAATTTCAAGATAACAAATTACTAATCATTTTGAGTAAATTTAACTAATTATATGTTGTAAATTTTATATGGCACATGTACCAAACAAGATGTTTTGGAGAAGTTAATAAAGTATATGATTATGATTATGATTAGTAAGTGAAAAACTGCAGCATACCCCCTCGAAAAGTGGTAAAAGGGGAACTGCAGTGTGCCAATTTTTCGCAAAGTATGGATTGGGTAGAGTGTTGATATAACAAACTCGTTCACAATTTCTCAGTAGAATTAAGCAACCAGTTATCTTAAAACTGAACAAAGTGAAAGAAAGAAAAAGAAACGGGAGAGTAAGCAGATATATCACTTGCTTGCTAATTATGATGATTTCATTAAAGTGATTATTTTCGGTTGTTTTAATTAAACAAAACATGTAGATCTTTTCAATTTAACTACTCTTCTGAAAAGCATACTACAACTTTTTATGCTGACTGGCGAGTAAAAAGTTATAAAGTAAGTAAACATTTTTTATTGCAGTTAAAATAAGTATGTTTTTAGACAATTTTACTAGATTATGTAGCTATGGCAGGTGATTCGTTTCCAAGGGCATTTTACATGTTCTCAGCCCAAGTAACTGCTTTATTTCATTAATTCGTTTTATATAAAAAAAAATTAGGACTTAAGACTTAAGCTACAGAGTCACTGATAAAAATTTCAGAACGGTAATTCTCTCGGTCTTGTTCACTCACTTTCCCCTGGGTTGCGCTTGCGTTTAGCTCTCGGCGACATGACGTACATCTGCTCCAATTGGTCCAAAATCTTCAACACGCCTGTTTTTGACACACAACACTCCAGCTTTGAAATCATATTCGTGCACCCTCGAACGGGTTGTCGAACTTTTTCACTTACGTCAAAAGTCTATAAAACACGCCTTTGCTATGTCTTTGTTTTGCTATTTCATTTGTTTACTAAATTAATTAGTCAATCGACTGACTGACTAACACAAGTCATTTTCAAACTGTTCTGGCGTGCCATAAAAAGCAGCACGTTATTGGTCGGGAGTAAAACGCCACGTGGTTGGTCGGGTCAAAAACGAGACGTGATTGGTCGAGTGAAAAGCGCCAGGTGATTGGTTGCAATTGGGCGTAGTGGAAGATCATGTCTTTCCAGAATAGCTCATTGATAAGTTTTATGTCATCTTTTCATTTATTTTAGCCAAACTAACATTTAATCAACAAGGTTTATCAAACCACTTCAACTGCTGGTTTTTTGTTTGCTTAAACCTAATTTTATGCCACTTAATTCAACAATTTCCTTTTCATGAAAACAATCCAATTTGCTCTTACAAATTAAAAATTCTTAAAAATTGAAAACACAACTACATACTCCTGGACTTAAATTACTCAGTTGTATTTAAGCAGTTAATAAACTTATTTATCATGATACAATAAGCTAATGAGAACAATTTATATCATTTTATTTTTTTAATCAATCTAGCTTGGCAGTATTTAGGAAGGTTGTTAGCGGTCTAGCCTCTATTAACACAAAACTACTTCTCACCTTCTTTCAAGAATTGATATCAGTTCATAATTTAGTCACAAAGGTTTATAAGTATTTTAACCCGGCCAGGCTTTTTCTTTTGCTACTGAAATTCTCCCGCTTTGCAGGGAATAAACCGACACAGGTGATTCATATTGCGACCCGAGTTTCCTCTGCTTTCTTAAAAACTTCAATCAACTCCGTTGTTGTTTCAATCAACACAACACAAAAAATATGGCACTGTGTTGATAGCATAAGTAACATATATGGAACACTTGAATCTAGTTTTTAAACATAACATCCACTTTTTCTTTCAGATGTATACGAAAAGATCATAAAATAGCGAAGTGTTGTACAGAACAAAAGAAAACCGAATATCGCAATCTTCATTACCATTATGCATCAACGACAAATAAGGATCGTCTTATCAAGAATTTAGATCCTCCTCCCCCCTCCCCCCGGGGAATTCTGTTTCATCAAGCACACGCTAACACATACCACAACTTTAACAATTTATATCAATATATTAGTGTTAGTTTATAATCCTTGTTATCACTACTTTTGCAAGGTATTATCTCTGGTTTCCTAAAAATCGTTGTAAATCCGATAAAAACCGCCTTCAAGTGCAATATCTTGGGGAAAAGGGTCGAGCGGGACTGCCTTTATTAGTGGTTCCTTTTTTGTTATAAATACTGATATTATTGTTGTTTTTATTCTTAAATTTACTCAAATTTCGCATGTTAGATTTTCTTTGAACCTATTGATCATTTAGTTCAGTTTACCTTGAGGGTCCTGGATCACCGTATCTTTAGCAATCTCCATGGGTTCTGGAACGTTACTGATGGTTTCAGAATCAAGCAAGCTGCTGTCGTACAAATGTTTCACCTTTTCACAGGTAAACAGCTGCTTGTTTATGTTCGAGTATCTAGAAAATAAAATTAAACTCTCAGATAAAATCAACCACCTCTAACGATATGTTACTGCTTAAAGTGCATACAACGCTAACAACTTTTTTGGGATAAAATAATTTCATAACAATTTAAAGAACTTCTGCAGTGGCTCGATCTAGCAAAATTTTCAGACATCTTGGTTCACGACCGCATTTTCAGGGGACTGGGTTGTGACGTCATTCCCGACTTAAATATTGAGCAAACGAGATCTTTCTAAACACAAAGGTACAAAAGAACTGTAACTGTATTCATGACAAACCGGAAATTACTTCTGAATCGAAAATCTCTGATTCATACATGTCCATCCTGCTGTGTTTTGATTCAGAGATGTCCGGGAATGACGTCATAAGGGAAGAAGTCAAAACAATGGTATTTTTAAGGAACCCAATTTTGTCGGGGGAGGTGGTGGGTTGCCCACTACCCCACCCCTCCCCACTTTTTCAGAGCTCATTTTCTCAAAACCTAATGTAGGGGTATTGGTTTTTATTGTATTATAGATTCTCTCCACAAAGAAGGCGTTGGTGCAAGCACTTTATCAATATCTATTTTATTAAACTTGATATTTGCTCCTGAAATTCAGCTTTTTTGAAAAAAGATGGTGGGTGGCGGCCATAATACCCCACCCCCCTAAATTGGGTTCCTAGGAAGTACCATTGTTTTGACCTTTTCCCTAACCCAGTCCACTTAAAACGGGGTCGTGAACGAACAAAACTTGAACTTCAATAGTGCATTAAAAATCGAGAATACGACCGATTTCAAAAATTCTTCTCTTAAACGACCTTAGTTTCAAAACACTTTTAGTGGTAACGAAAAAAGCTTTTAGTGTTGTAAGCAATATAGTAAAACACAGGGCAAAGGGTCCATAGTTAAAGGCAATCTAGGCTCAGGATTGATCATTTGTGCACCCTTTTTTGCCACGCTGACCGTGGACAGGGCGTTAAGCCGTTGGTCTAGTATCTCGTCTTCTAGCGGAGGATTTAAACTGACCCGGTCTTGTTGTCTGCCTTAGACCTTTAAATGAGAAGCGATTTTCTCCACCTGTTAGAGTTCAAAATAAGCTGATGGAGAATCAACAACAGCGCACTTGACCGAAATCAAAGAAACATCAACTACATAATATGATCAGCTAAAGTTAAGTCCTTTCTCGAGCCTAAGTGGCTCATAGGGCCATCCTCCGGTTTCTGTAGTGTTAAGCGGATGAAAGTCATTGAGACTCCCTAGACAGGAAACTAATCTATCGCAGGTTAGCTCCAAGCAAAACTGGTACTCATTTATACAGCTGAGTCGACTGTAACAAAGTCGGGTAAAGTGTCTTGCTCAAGGTAACAACACAGTGGTCTGACCGGGACTCGAACTCGCGACCCTAGGATTACGAGTCGAACGCGCTAACCGCTCGGCCACTGCGTCGCCGACTATCAGATTGCAGAGGGACTCTTAACGCACCTGGTTTCTGGTCTGATGGAATAGTTACTGTAGTTTTTACACATGTTCTCAGGGGTAGTCTGCGCCAGCAACCTGTAGACTCCTTCCCTCTCCGCAAGGAGATTCAGCGGTTTCTTCCCCTCGCCCCAGCCTTTCATCATCCATGCAGCATCGAGGCTGCCAAGGAAGCCTCGGGCACACCCGGAGCCAGTGGGCCAGAACGGCTGTCAAACAAAGTTAATAAGTTCAGTCCCAGTTGACTGGTAAATTCTCCCGACTAGGGCCCATACTTTTTGTCGAACAAGTTGGGAAAAATTTTACTTTTCAGGTACCAACTGAAGACAATTTCTGCAAGGACTTTTTTAGCAAGCAAATCAGTGATTGTAGTAATTTAGTCATTATAAAGATCTTAGAACTATTTCAGTCTCGTTTGTACTGGTAAATTCTCCCAACTAGTTCCCATACTTTTTTGTTAAACAAGTTAGGGAGAATTTTGATTTTCATCTCAGTGGATTGCTTTCTTTGATCAATGCGCAATTTCTCATTACCAAATGTTTTGGAATTTTAAGCATGTGTTCCCTAGTATGTAGATACTAATGAAATACAAGGATTTCTCCATTTATTAAATCAAATCTTAACTGCGCACACTGAAGATACTGTTCTTGTCTTTCGCGTGTAAGGGTTCCGTATAATTGCGAAAGTAACGCCCCCCGGAAAATAACGGTATCCTCCCTCCCATCGACAGTAACGACTACCCGAAAGTAGCGGCCTCTTTTGCCGGCAAAATTCGAAAGTAACGGGGACCAATACTTTCGGAGTTCTACGGTAGTCTATTTTGTTTACTATAATTATGTTCATCGGGTTACGTTACATTGTAGGAATATGAATATCAATGGCATTGACTTTTAAATTTCATAATAGGTGCCCAGTTTGTCTGAGACCATTCGAGTTACAAACGTTTTTTACCTATCCGAAAAGAACGGCTATCCGGCGACCCCTTTTGCGGACAAAATCCGCGTCGTCATCGTGCATTTAAGATACAAGAGACCTTATCAACGAGCCGTCCGAGTTGCTATGCAGGCCAACCGGAAACCAAGTATCAGTAGCTGACGCGTTCCAGCACACGTCATGCGTTGGTGATGATCGTCACGGAGGTGAAAAGCGTCTTGATGAACGAACGTGACGAACACCACGACTACATGACGTGTGCAAGTACGCGTCAACTACTAATATTTGATTTCCGGTTGGTCCCTGTGGCAACACCGACGTCTCCTGCTTAAGTTCTCCATTTTTAGCACTGAAAGCTCTTGTGTTTGTACTACCGTTTGTATAAACGGATTTCTCCAAATGCACCTCGGTTAGCATTAGCCTGTGCAAACACGGTAGCAGTGTTTTATTTCTTAAGTTAAAGGTATTATAGTTCCCCTCATGAGTAAATTTTTGACCTCTGACTGGAGCTGCGTTTGTCAACCAGCCGACCCGTCGATACACTCTGTCTAATACTCTGTCCCACGTAACCTTAAAATATTCCGCATTTCCCACTAACAAGAGGTCTTTTTGCTCGTTTCAAAAGCACTCGGTCCCAGACCGGGCGCGACATTTTTTAAATTTGTAAAATAAAAATACAACAGGGCTGTTTCACCTTTTTGCAAAGCAGTCTCAAGATTTCTTTGCAATTTATTCCTTGTATTCAGTATTTAACTTTCGCCATTTTTCGTTGTATGAGGTCAACCAAGTATTCCGAACACGCATGCGTGATAGCTCTAGCTTCACGTAGTCACTCTTTTCCAAATTAGGCCATTATGCGTTAGTGTTGCAAAAAAATTCAAGACACTCTTGACTAATAAGACTTCAAAATTACAGGCTTACTCAAAATCATTTCTCTTACCTCTAAAAGACTGTCTCCCACAATGACAGCGAGAAGATGATATCCATTGCGTTCGTAGATTTTTGATGCGTGTTCAGCTGCGTACAAGGATGTAAAGTCGAACATGGCAACATCGTCTTTATGGTAATGATTTTTTGCAAAGTCTAATTTTGGTAGCTGGTGATTGGTCGAAAAATCAGCTGCCTCTCTCGCGAAGGCCAACAGTTTCTCGTGGTTCACGTTACGATGGTGTAGCAACTCGTACGCGTCGTTCCGATCCTGAACAACAGCAAACACATACAGTGAACTTTAATTAAGATATTTACAAAATATGTAGATTATACTAGTAAAAGTGGTAGGCCGGAATACTAAAAAATCACAAGGCTTTTCGAGCAGGGCCCCATGTTTTGTTATATAATAAGTACATTTTGCATTTATTCTACATTTTGTATGTATCTTAACTTTTCTTATTTTTTTTTTACATTTGTACATTTGCAGCAAGAATACTAAGAGTTTCGATTTGAAAAAGGGAAGGGTATTAAAAGATGTGAACAATTAGTATAGAGAGATTCCTGATTCTAGGTCCTTGGTAAACAAACAACAAACCGCTTAATTCTATAATATCAGGTTTACATAACTGAGAACAGCACTTCCGTTTAAAAATAAATCGTAAAAAGAGAAGGCGTCAAGTTGTGGAAATAGCAAAACAAACTTGGCTAAAAATGAATTGATTTTAAAAATATCAAGAATGTTTAATAAAATCACTTTAGAAAGGGAAAGTTCTTGCTAGAAAACACGTCTGTCCATTACCCCACACGAGTCCAACTCACAAGTGCATGCGTTGTTTTCTTTTTTTTAAAGTAATTTTAAAGTACTAAAGTTCTGCCAATATAACAAAAACCCTTGAAGAGAAACTACACAAGTTAAGACTAATATTCTAAAATATATGAAAGCGATAAAAGTTGCGAAGTTTAAAGCTCTTACTATACGAGTTCTTTTGATGCCGAAATAAGATTCACAAAGCAAAGAATTTGATAATTAGTGAAGCTATAATTTATTTCTGTAGACTGGCATTTTGTGTATATTTGTTGAGAACGTGAATGATGGTTCTATGACAAATACTTGGGAAGTAAACAATATAGTTATGGTTATTCGTTGTTTATACTGGTTCTTGTGGGTAGCAAGATCTTGGAACAGGTTACAAACCTCTTTGATGACCCCCTTTTTCAGCAAGCTCTGTTTCTTGGCCGTCATCACAAAATAATGCGTTTCATCCTTGTAATAGACAATATTCTCCAGATCGATTCCAGTCACTTCCCTCAAGTCGGTAAAAAACTGTTGGTTAAAGATAAAAGCTACTCCGCTAATCTCTTCAACTCTTGCTTCCTCTGTTGTCTTGCCATTCACAAAATTGCATGTAATGCCGATAGCCAGCTTTCCTCTGAACTCTTTTCCCTTGAATCCCTTGAGGGCATTTCTGCGACCGTCGGCACCAACGACAATGTCAAACTCATATTTACTCACTGGGTGAGAGGCTGGATCAATTTGGGCCCTCCAACCATGACCTGGTTGGAAATATCAAATTTAAATAACTATATTTATACTTCAAGCTGAGTTTATTCTATTCTTAGTCAAGGGGAGTGAGTCCGACAACTAATATAATACCAAGAGTTGTACCAGCTCAGGCCGCTTAAAGTCCTTAAAGAATATGATCAGAGGAAACAAAAATCAAAATAAATAGATAAGGTATTCCAAGACTTGAATAAGAGTTTCTCCAGGTTTAAGATCCTTCAATTTCAAGGCCCAGTTTTCTTTAAATGAGTTCAATCCCAATTGTTTTGGCATTAAAGTTAAGATATTCAACCAATCTTTGGTTGGGACCATATAGTTTAAATTTCATGTGGATGAGAGTCTTAGACTCTCTGGACAGGACACTGGAAAAATTTGTTACACATTAATTCCCAGCTAGTAATCACTTGTAAACTGCATGCAGTGTTAAAAACCGAATCAAGGTAGGTAAAGTGTCTTGTTCAAGGACAAAACAAAGAGGTCTGTCTAAAAGTCCAGAGGGTGAAAAGTACACTTTATTAACAGTGAGAATCACTTCAAAAACCAATATAAGTTTAAGTCAAGTTGAGATAAATCTCATTACAACACACATACCACCTGCGGGTTCCAACAGTTTGACAAATGCACACTTTGGATGGACCTGCACACCAAGTAATAGGCAAACCTTCAGGAGGATCACCTGCAGTCGGGCAATACCTGAACAGTGCATGCATGACAGAAGTGTTACATCATAGTTGGTGAAGCAATTCTGTTATATATTCTAGAGAGGAAGGGGGGGAGGGGGGGAACTAATGGTGCAATAGGGGCACTCATAGTTTTTGTAGGGGTTGAGGGAGATTTGCAATTTGATCTTTTTAAGGCTTTCCCGAGAAAGACCACTTGAGGTAATATTAGAAAACTGTACATTTTAGGGATGCAAAAACAAATTGAGCTTTTTTTCTGCAATTATTTTCTACCTGTTCTCAAAATTGAGGTTATGATCCAGGTATCTCTTGAGGTCAAACATTTTCACATCTTAGAATTTTGGAGTGATTTCTCTGATGATAAACATCCCTACCCTTTTTACCCCAGTGAAAGACCAGTGTCGTGTGTGTGGTGGGAGGGGGGGGGATTAAATAGGGGGATTAAAGTATGAGACCTCAAGATAATTATGACCAAAAAACATTGACTAGCCATAATTATAACTACATTAAGTACTGAGAAAATAATTAACATAAATTGACTTATCAAACAAAGCAAGCATATGAGGACAAAAAGCAAAATTCTCCCAAACTTGTTTCACAAAAAGGTTAATATAATTATTGCATTTATTTAGCTTTAGTTGCAAAATTGCATTTAGAATGACCCATCAATGACTTTATAAAACATACCAGTTAATTGATGAATCAATGTTATAATATATTGCTGAGTGTGCAGACTCATTTTCAGGACCATAATTTTTATTCTTAACTGTCTATAAAAAACCTCTGTAAATTGGTACAGAAGCTAACTTTTTCAACTGAATTATTTATGAATATCTAAAGCTTATTGCTGCATTAAATAAAAGTTTTTACAATTTATCAAAATTAGCTTAATTAGAATCGAAGACTTGATTACATTACCAGCTAGCCAGTTTGGCCCACTGGTTGACATGAATGTCGGTAAAATTGGATACTGGGCCAGAATTGAACCTCTTGACTACTGCAGGTGTTTGTTACAAATTCATTTAACTAAAAATAAATAAACACATTATACTGTATACATATTTAGAAAAACTTATTAGCAGATCTTGCAATAGTTTATCGTCTAAGAGTATTCAAAATTGACAATTGAATATTTAAATTTAAATAATTTATATATAAGTCAAGTAAAACCTGCAGGTCCTTTCTCTAAGTGTTTAGCAAGAATTTTGAAGATACCAAAAGTTTTAAGAATTATTAGTTTATCAAATCCTGAGAGTTTTCCAGAAAGTTCAGATATTTACCCTGGTTTCAATCTGTTTGACTTGACACACAGCCAAGTACACATCTCAAATTTCATATGTTTTCTTTAATTACGAGATCCACTGCTCTGAAGATGTACAATACTTAAGGTGCGTGGACTGGCAGCAGATCAAGTATATTTAAAAGCTTTCCAGTATATATTATGTTAAATAGTAAGGAATTGGCCTTACAAATTATAGCTACAATTTTTTTATTATAAACATAAAATATCATATTTCAATTAATTATATATATTTACATTTTACATAATATTACATTTATACATGTATAAAAAACACTAAAAGAACTTTTATCTAACAATTAATTTTGCTTTCACAAGCATCAAAACTTCCATGTTTTGATAAAAGTAATATAGCTATATCTCAAATCAAATACTACAATGTTTCAATTATAAATAAACTTAATATTAACCCATTTTTTTCATAAAAAGACCAAAATCTAGGTGAATTGTAGTCTTTGATTTGAGATAATTTATAACAAATATACACAGTCTCTTGTATCATCTGATTACATTCTTGTGAAATGTGTCTGCCAAATGGATGTGGAAATGATACTGAAATGATTAAATATTTATTCAACTTTCAAATGTATAGTAACCAAATTGTATAATATTTAGCTACTGGCAATGTAAACTGTTATCTAGAATACATAGCCTGAAGTTCGTGATTAGCTAGAAGCCAAAAAGTTCAAATTTTTATGAGGATCTACAGTAGTGTTCTTAAGATAATATTCCATTTCCCCCAAATCCCAAATTTGGTGCAATGAATATAATTAAGTAATAATTTCTGCAACTGATTTGATTAATTTTATGAACATTAAAACTAGTCATGTACGTATACATGTACTACGTAATTTCCTTAATTCTTATGCTCAATACAACTACAATATCACTTATTTCTGTTGCACAATAATTTGAAATTAGTCTAGATTTGGTATTGCATACAACAATTAATACGCGACTGGGAGAATATTTTGAAACCTGACTTTGGATACTGTTTCAAAACAGCTTTTTGTCTAAGTTAGAACAAAAAGAAGTACATACGAAGGGAAAAAAAAAAACCAAATTTAAATATGTACAATGAAAAAAATTTATTTATTTGTTTCTGAATCATAATATATTGTTTAGGCAAATAAAAAATGACTGCCTCGATAAATTCCATTTCATCATACGCAATGAAATATTTGAATTCACCTGTTTACTTTGTCATCAGATTTTACTTAGTTCAAATGCGAACTGAGTCAAAAAACCCGTGTTTCTAGCTTCACAAATAATCCGCGCGACACCAAAGTATTTGCACTGTCTATTAGTGTAGGGTTCGGCGAAATAAACCTTGGAAATAAGCATTAACAGAAACACGTTTCTAAGGAAATTATTTTATTTCGCAGAAAGAAATGATTTCACTGACTAAACTAGGTATAGCGGAAATATAGTATCTTAATAATTTATATAGCTTTTAAACATGACGCTGTTTTACACGGAATATCGCAGCGTATTAACAAAGGCATACACAAGCTGTGGAAATACAAAACACTTAACTAAGAGGCTGGGCTGTATCAACAAAGACACTTGTAGTTCAAAACTGGAATGCAGGAAATTTGGCGTAACATATAGGTCTGGGTCTCGAAATTTCTAATCTTTATTACCTAAATCGCTAGTCATTCGAATCGAATTTCAATGGCATCGACGATAATAAATTTTTCACGAACACACTATAGTCTATACCCGGCGAGCTGAGATCTCTAAATAGAAAATCAACCACCATGATTTACAACACGTTTCAGTAGTACCAAACAAACTGTGTATTCAATTGCTGTACACGACAGAGTGCGAGAATAATGTACAGACGGCATGACGGTTGACTTCCGGCGAATTCTGTGCGTCTAAAATTAAAGTGAAAAATAATATCAACAGTTTAACAAAAGGAAGTTTGCCACTTACTGATATGGTCGATCGCTCCAGCGCAAAACTGTCCATAAAAATGCTTCGCAGCCAAACCTTTTAAGTCATCGATTAAAAATGGCCAGAGATGTAGAACGTTATTCCGGGAAAATCGGTCTCTTTTCTCTAGAAGCACGACCTGAGCGCCCAGTATTGCGGCTTCAATCGCCGTCCTCAAGCCACAAGGGCCGCTACCAATTACGAGAACTTTGTTCTTTGCACAAGGCTTTCCCTTATACTCTTTATTTTCCATTCTCTTGTCTAGCTTGGCCCAAAGACTCTTGCATTTCCATGAAGTCAATCTTGACTTCAGAGACGGATAAATAGTCTTATAATTCGAAGGGTTGATATCAACGCTCGCGCAAAGTCTCTTGAACACGTTGATTGTGTCCAACAGATCGCTCGACAGACGAAATGCATCGAAAAGCTCTTCCGGTGTTTGCATCTCGACTTCACCGTTATAAATCCCATCTTCTACATCTATTTCGTTCCCTTCCATATCAGGGCTCTTTGCAGTAACTAGAAGACTGTCGAACGGCAAAATATTTGCGATTGAGTAAGGAAGGCAGTCGGATCTTTCACCATCTTCCTGCCTGTCAAACGATCACGTCATTCGCTGCTTTAAAAAATTATTAGTATTATCGTCCCCACATGATTTAGATGTCTTTGAAGTTCGCTATTAGAATGTTGGCTAAAAATTTCGACCTACGGCTTGATCACAAACCAACATAAACAAACCTGCCAAGAGACACAATGAAGTGGAACCCTTTTTGGACATGAGGTCAGCGGTTAGAAGGAAAAGCTCAAACCAACTAGGGAGGGGTACGGAAGAAGTGGTGACTACGATACAATAGCTGATAAAGTGTTGCAATGTGCGTAATTTATGCACTTGCAAACGAGAAACCTGTCAAGAAATCAGGATACTCAACCAAACAATATACCATATAGAAGTGGAACCGGAGATCCGGGGCTACGACTAGTGCACAAACTTCTTGGTTCCCATTCCTCCGCGAGTGCCAACGTACTCGCTCAAGTGCGATAGTTCCAGGCTTCTACAAAAAGGCTGCAGGCTGACAAAGTGGTGCAAATTGCAAGGGATATATCAAATTTTACAGGACCTACATTACCCAAAATCGAAGGCCGGGTAAAAGTGAGCCGTGATAAATACTAGCATGTTGCTCAATTAAAGAATAACAAGGGATAAATTTTTTTGTTATGGATTGTAACTTTTTTTTATTATGTAATCCCTTGAGCTAATAAAAATGGCACCACGCTGAAAGCAAAGACGTGCACGACATTGTAACCGAGCAATCTATCTGAAGTTGTAGGTGATTATATGGTATCAGACCAAAAGCTATTTTCGTTTCACTGGCAGGAAGAATCAGTTTCTTTGATTCGAATCATCTTTGACTTTCACAGTCTTTGATTCGACTTTGACTTGAATTTAAATTTGACCTTGCCTTTATTTCAATATTGACTTTGAATTTTAACTCAACTTCAAGTTAGGATTTGACAGTTTGATTTGACTTTAATTTAGATTTGATTTAACTTAAGTCTTAACTTTGACTTTGATTTTGACTTAAAATATGACTTTGATTTTTATTTCAACTTTATATTTCACTTTGGTTTTGACGTTAGATATGACTTTGATTTATACTTTATTTTTAGATTTGACCGTTGATTTTGCTTTTGACTTTAGAATGCGGCACCTTATAAAGGTTAGTTGTCGATAACAATTTCTTCGTATGTATAAGGATCCCTAGAAAGCTTGTAAAGTAAACCAATAAAACAAGTTAAGGAATGATAAATTATTAACAGGAACTAGTTTTTTTTGTTTTATTGGCTGATTAAT
>JAOBAT010101079.1:0-15892 GCA_026413305.1 Hydrozoanthus tunicans
GGCGGTGTCATGGACGCACCCCAGCCTCCCCCCCCCTCCCCCACCTTGGCTACGCCCCTCTCAATTGACAGCTGTACTAGTTGGGGGCTTTACCTATTTCGAAACATTTTTTTGAAAAAGGACGCTAACTTTAATCTTCTAGAAAGTTGGAAAATATTGGAAGTATTCAGGTTCCATTTATGCGAAGCTTAACTTAACGCTCTTGTAAAACTAGGAGATTATATTGCAGAGGTGATCGAAAGCCACGCTCTTTGATCGGTTAATTTATCCTGAGCTACACGGTATTTTCATATAAGAACCAGTAAATTTGGCCGAGGCACATTGTTCTTATAATTTTCAGGCGATTTGAGCTTCAAATTGTTCTTACTTCCCTTGGTGTTTAAAAAGAAGAAAAACTAACTCTAAGGTGTTGCAATACACGTATTGGAAAACGAATTTGATCAATTCATCCCCGTGGGAATTGTCGCGAATTCACCGAGTCAATAATTTCCCGAGACGTTTTCCAGTGATGATAAATTGTGAAGCATTTCTTACTCATTCTGTATTGTTCAGTTAAAGATCGAAGTTCAGTAAATTAAAGTTTTAAACAATAATAAAAATAATGATAATAATAATAAAATAATAATAATATTGATAATAATAATAACAATAACAATAATAATGGTGAAACTTATATAGCGCAAGTGTCATTATAAATTTTCAAATGCGCTTTACAAATGTACAAAACAAAAGCAAAATAAAAACGTTCGCATTTACAACGTTCCAAAATTTTAAGCTGTAACAATAATAATACTATTTACTCAAACTATTAAATCATAGGCTTTAGAAAATAAAAAGATTTTCAGTTTATTTTTAAAGATAGTTTGTGCGTAAGCTTAAGGTGTAATATGGGAGGGCCAGATTTAGGCTCAAATCGCCAAAAAAATTAAGAACAATGAGCCTCGGCCAAAATTACTGGTTCTTATAAAATAAAAAAGCAAATAGTGGTTTTTGCTTTTACTAACCCACTGCCTAATATTAAAAAAGTTGGTGTCGAGCAACGAAGTATCGTCACATCGTCATATCAGGGTAATCGTTATGTCGAATCGTTATATCGGTGTTCTGTCCTATATATTCTACTGTTACTTTTACCGGGTACAGAATTTTCATCTTTATATCGGGAATATCGTAGATCGTTACATCAGGGTTCTTCTGCTGCATGCATGCTAATATAAACTTCCGGTTGATTTGTAGCTTTCTGGATAACTTTGGACTTTGGTTAAATTAAACATACAAATCTAGGTTTGGCAGCCAAATAAAAAGAAAATGTCGTGACTGTTGTAATAATATCGAGCTGATTGTTGTACTTAATAGCCTAGAGTGGATTGTACTGCACGCTTGAACTCAACACGAGATTGTGTCTGAATACTGTTCTGATCGCACGAGAAACTCAACTCTACACGCATTACACATGCGTACATAAATTACATATACATATCTATACAACTGTTATTGAAATGTGTGTACTTTCGCTTTCTTCAAATCAGTTTACGGGGAAATGTTTGAAATCTGTTCCCGCAATTAATCAACACCTGCGATCTGCGAGTTTCTCGGAAATGTTTTTAACTAAAGAACGTTGCGTTGTTTTGATCAAATCTGCAGTGCTTTCGCTTTCTTCAAATCAGTTTACGGGGAAAAGTTTGAAATCTGTTCCCGCAGTTAATTAACACCTGCGGTCTGCGAATTTCTCAGAAATGTTTTTAACTAAAGAACGTGGCGTTGTTTTGATCAAATCTGCAAACCTTTTTTTACACTCTCTCGCAATCACATGTTTGTTAAAAGGTTTTGTATGATTGGTTGAACTGAAACTGCAACTTCTAAGCTTATTGAGTCCAAATCTTTTCCCGGAATATAACGATTAAATTTCGTAAAGCTAGCCATTTGGAACTGTGTTTTGAACATTTTAATTTGCCAATTAATTGCATGTACGATATTTCATTGCGTTTTGCAAACAGTTAACTATGACTCTAGGTCTGTCAACTTATTCGTTTGCTTTTTTTATTCCATCTAGCTTAATCGTTTTCGTTCCTTTTCTTTATTTTTAAGGAGGTCAAAATTTTTCAGTTGTCTCACGATGTGAGACCGTGACGTTCGACTGCCTACTGTTAGTCTTCTTCAGGCGATGTGTAAATTGTTGTCTGGATGATCGGCTGTTTCTGAGCTGCATCGGCAAGGGACTGCCACTTGTTTGATGTTTGGAAGCCAAGCCTTGGTTATATTTTTGCCGCTCTTCCCGTTGATGTTGGAGCTGAATGTCAAATGTGTTGACCGGGAACCACACTGGTACACTGGACGAGGCAAAGAAGCCATTTAGATTCAACTCCATCCAAACATTACGGCAACAGGGACAGCGCCATTGAGATAACCAGGCTTGGCTTTCAGTCGTACGCAAAGATCAAACACGTCGACGTAGCACTCATCCTTTCAAGACACCACTCGCCGATTCGACGCCTATTTAACAGTCTACACATCGCCTGAGGAACACTAGCAGCAAGAAGTCGAACGTCGCTTGAGACAATCAAAAGTATACCGACCACTTCCACGACGAATAATTTCTTTCAATTACACATCAAACTTCCAACATTACACTGAGGTCACGTTTTATTGGGACCAACCACTTTGGTAATTGGATGAGCTTTTGCGTGAGTCTATTCCGTTTGATTTGGTCGATCAACCATTTCAACTAAGTCTGATCCTGGAAAGGCTTGAAAATGTTTTAACCGTAAAGGGCTAGTAATATGTTTTATTGCAAGTTTTAACGGCCAAACCAACCCAAACCAGTTTAAACTGAAATGGTTGGTCCCAATAAAACAAACCCTCAATATTTTACTTGCCTTGAACAATCAGCAAAACAAAAACAAAATCAAAAACTTTTATTAAGATGTACTTATATAATAAAATATTTGTATTACTTTTTAAAGCAAAAATACCTCATCAGTTGCTTCGTGTTCGTGCATGCTTCCTGTAAAATAGAAGATATTAACAACACATTGGATTGTAATTTGTGGAAAACCAGACTATTAGAATTCTGGAAATGTTCGCCAAAACAAGTTTGAGTTGTTAATAATCAGAAGTATGATTTATTCAATCATGTTTTTCTGCATAATCGAGATTAGATTAGACAGGTCTTGACAAATTCAAGAATTCAAAGAACTGAGTCACGTTCTCGAATCTCTCTATAGTGGCAAAGAGCCAGTTTAGTCTCGCTCGTGCAAACCACATGTCACTGGTGAAAAATTTCAGACAGCGTACCTCATATTTTTTGTTAACTTTTGTAAAAAGTCCAAGAACACAGAGCTTATATTTGGCTTAATATTTGTTTATTTGCCGTTTATCTGAATTTTTTTCTGTAATGTTTTGCGCAATATTCATGAATAAATTAAGCTCTTTTCACGGAAATTTGCGCTTTAAAATATTCTTCGGAGCTTCAGTACGCATCGCTGGATGTTTTTCTTTGTCAGTACTACTAGTTCTATTATTCTTTTTTTATATAAACGATATGGTTCAGTCGCTTGAGGTGCATGTTCTGAACGACATAACACGAATCGTGTTTAGCTCTGTGCTTTCGCTCAACGAATCTATACTTTAAGCGTTTGAATACCAAAGGCTTTCAGCAAGGGTTGATGGTTCAACGACGAATTCAATTTTTCAGGAAACGTGTAAAATAGTGAGTTGAATTGTTTCGTCCACGACTATAAAGACATGCAACGAGTCGGCAAATGGCGTGTCCGACGAAACAAACAGACTGATGCGAAACAACAGAACAATCATAGTAAGTAACGTGTTTCTTTTCGTCTAGCCGCCGTTTTTGTGTCATACAACAAAATTTTTATTACGTTTTAGTTTCGTTTTTTTATTTCAGAAAAATTGTTTGAATATTAACACTTTGGCATGCATTTCAAGCCCGAAACTCAATATAATGCTTAGTCAATTACAACAGATCTTCTGCGTGCAAGAAATGAAAATTGCTTTGTATCTCAATATACAATTAATTCAGTATGCCAATAAAGAAACTAAGCTATATTGAGCATAAGCCCCAAACTCTTTTAACGACACTTTCTCCCATTCTTCTAACATATTTTGCTGCTTCATACGCCTAAACTTTCTTTTTAGTTTGCTTGGCTTTAAAAACGATGTTCATCCTTCATCGTCAACAACTCGCACTATTACAACACAATAATGTATTCAGAGCATATAACCAACAAGCTATTTCGTGGAATTCCTTTTGTTCAATGATATTTTATTCCAGATGGTAATAATACACAAGTCTTCGTTTGACTTTCGATCACAAACACTGCCATCTTGGCACCGCGAAAATCTTTCAAAACCAATTATATAGAAACAAGAGTTGATGTGTTAAGGTGAAAAGCAGCTCTAGGGTCAAAGCTAATAAAAGAAACAAAAAACCTAAAGTCGCGTTAAACTTTCAGTTTTGGCGTGACTTCTTTCCGGGGTTTAACTATACTTTTGTAAAAGTCGTTTACAGTGACATTGATTGACATCACCTCACGGTACACAACAAACTTTGTTTTTTGAGGCAGAATGTGGCTGTTACTGCATAACGAAACAAGAAGTGACTCAAAATTATTGCAGATTACCCATATTTGCGAACTTTTATTGTGACAAATGAAAATGTCTGTTGGAGAATGTTGGAAAATATTTCACGAATCGAGTTGAAACTAGTACTAAGGAACGCAACTTCCATGTTTACGTGTGTTCATACGTTGCTCTCAATAGATTGCCCCACAAATTCCCGATGTCAATTATCGTTTCTGAGATAAGTTTCGTCAGACTTAAAGTTTACCCGACTTTATACTATATGAAAGTGCAGTTTCGCGCCGGGGTTCTTAAAAAAATATTTTTGGTTTATAAGAAACTTCAGCATCAATAAATGCAAAAGTTTTAATTAGATTCTTAATATTTGCTTTGGACTTGTAAGCGCTTTATTTTAAGTTTGAGTAACCTTTACTTAAGCCCGGCAAGGAAATTTAATACAGTAAGGGCTTTAATGCCTTCATGTGTTGAAAGAAGACAAGTTGGATGCATGAAATGTAGTTGAATTTTCCTTATGTGCCATTTCCGAGGTTTCCACCCACGTGGGTCATCTGATCTGAAGCTCAAATTTAGAATCCTGAACTTTCATGAACATATCAGTCATTGGTAATATAACAGCCAAAGCTGCGAGATTATTGATTCGAGGTTTAGAAACAACATTGTTTCTCGAAATCTACCTTCGTCTTGTGCTGTCTCTGAACGTAGATCACCAGAGGCACTTGAAGTCTTTTCAGCCATTGTGAACTGAATAAGAAAAGCACAGTTTTGGTAAAGATGAGATATATTTTAGCAGAAACGTATTACGTAAAGAGCGATTTTTGAAGAACCACCCACGTGAAATTCTACCTTTATACTCGGCTCTGGCAAAACTACGGTTACGTTTTGATTTCAGATACTCTGAGCAAAGTTTGATACTATACACCTTATTTTCATAAGAGCTTCAGAAGCAATTGTTATTATATTCAACAGGGGAAACCCTCTAAAAGCTGTGTTACGAAACGCCCTTTGCAAAAAAGCCTTATGAACTGAGTGATATGTAATGTGGAGTAGTAATGGCAAACTAGAATTGTGTTGTTGTGAGCAACTAAAACGGTTTCAAAACCCGCGTATACTTGTAGTTGGGTGCTGCATCATTCGACCTAAAATATTAAGGCTGACATGATAAGCTTTACACCGAGGCATAAAAATAGATGCAAAACTAAGGTATAAACAAATAGAATCGGACGATCTGACCTGAAATTGTCGATTTCTGAAAAACCGACTGATTTGGGAGGAAAGTGATCTGCGAAACGTGACTCGATGTTAATACCAGAGAGCAGTCAACTCTTTGTTTCTTGTGCAAGTCACTTGCAAATCTTTCGTTTATTTCAATTATTTAAAAGGGCTTGTCTCGTGGTGGTACGATACTATTGGCCCCAACAATCTGTTTATATGACGTAGGAAGGCTTTCTGAGAAAAATGAAAACAGGTTTTGCGAGACATATCGAAACTGCTTCGACAGCAATTTATTTGTTCTTACACGTAGCTTCCCTTGTTTGGCCAAAACTAGCTGTTTACATGCTAAAAATAGTATAGAAAAATTTGGCAAGGATAGTATCAAGGTCGATTTCGTGGAAGGCTACGCTCTTCTATCATTTCCAAGCAAGCAATTTCCTTGAAGGTTTAAAATGACAGTTTCAATTTCGTAGAACCGATTATTAGCAGCTTAAGCCAGGCTTACCTGAAGGCTACCTCAAACACAAACGTGCTGAGTAGTAAGGGGAACATGGAACTATTTTATTAGTATAAAATGAAATCTGCTTTGTTCCTTTCTTGGCTCATCTACAACATAGCAAGTTGATAGCAAAGAGCGTTACCCTATAGCTACATCTAAAGGAGTTGCATTTATTTACTTAAGCTTTGTGGGCTGATCATGTCCAGTTTTTTACCTCCTAACCTTCTTTACAAGCAAAATTAGAACTCCTGGGTAAAAAAAGAAATATGTTTATTTTCCTGAAATAATGTGGTTTTCTTGCAGGTAATTTCCTAGAAAACTGGGTGCATCCTGACTTTAATTGCTATCTTTTTACCACCGTAATCAGGTGAGGCGTGTCGTGAATTAAAATTCCATCGTCGGAGTGGCCAGTTGTGAACAACATATACCATAATGAACATGCCCGAACAAATCACCTTAAAGTATTATCTTTAATACCAACCTGCCAATATTCGAACTGATCACCTGCTGTTTTCTTTGCAGTTTCTTAGAAAGCGAAAGTACTAACGTTGCAGATATTACAAACCGGTTTTACAGGTAAAATTGTTCCAGGACTTCAGCCAATCAGAGTTCAAGCATCGTATGATATCATTTCTTTCCCCTCCTTTTCCATTTCATTTGGGTTGCTCTTCTCAAGCAGAACAGCTTTCACTATCTACCAAACTGAGGTGTTTATAGGAAGAAAGTGCGTAAGATGGCTCAAGAAAAGAGCAAAACATTTCTGTTTTCTTCGGAATCCGTTGGTGCAGGACATCCAGGTATTCAACTTTCCTGTAGAAATTGCACATTTTCCAACTCTGCGATTTTGCTTTTATCACTTTGTTTCATAATAAGCAAGGCATCCATTGAATGTGACTAAAATTCATGACTGTATTTTTGTGGGATCGTTGTGTTCTTATTCTTAATATTCATTACAACGTATTTTTTGCAGACAAGATCTGTGATCAAATTTCGGATGCCATTCTCGATGCACATTTGGAACAAGATAAAAACGCAAAAGTTGCTTGCGGTAAGAGTATTTCATTTGTTCAGGGATTGCTATTGTGGTTTCTCCAAGTTCCTTTAAAATAACCTATATATAGCGTTTAGTTTATTAGAATCTAACATTCGGAAAGCCCTGCAGATTGTGTAGGGGAAGACAATACAGCGAAAAACACTGTGATTACAAAGTATTCGTGGTATTCGTGGTGCACATGCAGTGCATTATGTTTTGAAAGCTTTTCTTTTTCACAAAACTAACCAAATTTTGGTATGATGACCAATTCTTGAGTATTATCTGAAAAGAAATTGGAAGTTAGACAGAACATTTTTTTGTGAAAATGGCTTGTATTCTTTTGGTTTGCAAATATTGATTGCTCAATTTTTGTAGAAACTGGAACAAAGACTGGGATGATTCATGTGTTTGGGGAAATTACTTCCAATGGTCATGTGGACTATCCAAAAGTGATCCGTGATGCTATCAGAGAAATCGGCTACGATGATTCCCGAAAAGGTATTTTGGGTTTTAAACCGCTTTGACTTTAACAGCTAGTCACTTTTCCCATATGCACAATACATTCCTTTTTTTGGTTAATTCAGAAAATCGTTTTCAGACACTGAAGTAATTTTGTAGAAATTTCGTCATTGCTAGATAACAGAAACACGGGAAGGTCTTACAAAACCTCGAGTAACGTTTGTTTCACCAATATTCCGAAAAACATAGATTGAAGTAAATCAAATTCCGAAGTGGTGATCCAAGAACACCAATTAGTTTGCAGCAATTCTAAGAAATATGACTAACCAAAATAATCTAGACTCCGTGAAGGCGTGATCGGAGCAGTGTCAAGTATCAAGGCCATGAGAAGCAGATTATTAGGTTCTTGTCAGCAAGTTTCAGATAATTTTTGAGGGATTTTGATCAACTTTCATTTTTTATTATCAAATTTCAAAATCTAAAACTGCAACACCAACAGTTCTGAACAAACACAGCCTGGAAACGAGACAAGTCAAAAGTCGTCGCTTCGGCACGAAACTGAGACGAAAAATCAGTCTCCCAAAAAACCAACATCAGCAGCCAGAAATTGTTTTTTATTGCATCTTTGTATAGATACAAAGTTAAAACACGACGAACGTTTTTAGTGCGGGATTCAAAAACTAAGATTCAAGTCGTCGTTAATACATTGTTATTGCAAAACGAGGATGAACCTGTTGACAGTCCGGCATTTTCTAAAAATATGTTGTTTGCTCTTTAAAAGCATTCTGGCCACAACTCTCCTAGCCACATTCATTCTACGACCTTCGGGCATGTTTTCAACCATGATATATAAACTAGAAGTAATTTCACAATAAGTGAAGTGCGCTCGACCTGTTTCGCCCCAGTCGGCTATTCTTGACTATGAATCTATTGTTAATTAATGAGATTCTACTCTCAAATACTAATCATGCTTCTTACGAGCCGCTGACTGAGAAAATCAAATACTCGTGGACAAACGTCAAATTTCGGATTTCTTTATATTTTGCCTGAAAAACCCTTTTGGTGAACTCATTTTAGAAATCAAATTTAAACTAACAACTGAGCTTTCGTTTTCGAGAAATTTAGGAAAACCTAAAAGGCTAAACTAACGCTCACAGTCAACTTTGACTCGCGCGTACACGCAACTGCTCTATTGTATTGAGCTGACATTTCTCACAAAATTAAAGAGTTCCTTTCACAACAAGAATATGCAAAAAATTTAAAACTAAAAATATCTGGTCATGATATATTTTCTGTTTATTTTTTAAATTTAAAACGAAGCTTGACACCGCAGTAGCATTTTTTGAACTGCAAAGTGTGACTATTTTCGGAGTGTTGCACCAGTATCGATTTTCGAAACTCGCAGCGGGCGGTTTATGAATTACCCAAGCGATTTTCCTAAAATGAGTTCACCCGAGGGGTTCTCCAGGCAAAATATAAAGAAATTATCCAAAGTTTGACGTTTGTCCACGATCATTTGATTTTCTCAGTCAGCGGCTCTTACAACGTGTTCTGCTTCGATCGTCGATTTGAATTTTACATTAATCGTTCTTTCTCTATCATTTCACAACTGACTTTCACCAAAACTACAGGATTTCTTTTCTTCCTAATTTGTTCTCGCATATGCTCGGCTTTCTTGAAAATGTCGTGTACTTTTGCTAGAAATCGGCTCACGCTAGCCCTGGTACACATTAGTCACCATGTCACCACGATCGCATGAATTCGAGGCACTTCCTGAGCTGAAATTGTTGATTCCTGAAAAACCGACTTATTTGGGAGGAAAGTGATCTGCGAAATGTGCATCGATGTTAATATGGCAGAGAGCAGTCAACTCTTTGTCTTCTTTGAAATTTAGCTTCACGGAAATCTAGCTTCCCGGAAACTTAGCCTCTCAGAAATATAGCATCCGGGAAATTCAGTTACTTTGGAGTCACTTCTCGGCTTTCGTATTTTTTAACTGGCGTTCATCGGCGTGTAAAATGCAACTAACAAGTATCTCATCCGCCATAAAAACGTTTCTAAAGACTGCAATTTCCTGTGAACGAAATACTTTCCTATTCGGAAAAGAGGGGTATAATCAATTAGTTTTGTCGTTTTCCCCAAAGTATAAAAGTGTTTTCACATTATAGTACTAGACGCAGAGAGATTGCTGTGCACTTCTAGTATGTCCGGCGTGAGAGTCTGAGTGACATCGTTTGTTTTTCTTAATGTTGAAAATACTGCAACCAGCTTTTTTCCATTGAGAATAGAAATACCTTATAAATCTGGTTCAGCTTGATTTCAAGAATCTGGTTTTTTTTCGACCGAACAACTCTATATCCGTAGTCTGTAGAGTTAAGTTATGCATGCTGCACACAGTGTTCGCTTACTTAGATTTGCTACTTTTCACTAAGTAGGGATTAAGAAGTACCAAATTGTAACAGTTTGCTAGGAAACCTGAGATTCCTATTCAAGACTTGCTGTTGTTAACAAGCAATTATTTGGGGGGCCAGGCCCCCACCCAAGACCCCCCCAACCCCCGGTTCCGCCGCCAAAGTACCAGGATCGCAACCAGATTTTCAAGAATTATGTTGTAAAACTTACATTGATGCACCAATGAGGCAATTTATAGAGAGCCTTTGATTTCTACTTTTAGAGCACTATCTTAGGCATGCGGGCAGGCTTACAACCTAGTGTCTTGTTCCCAGGGTTCACTTATACCCGCCCTTCGGGTATGAGAGAGTGCTGGGAACGAGGATGTTTTTAAAAAAAATTCACTTACACACAAACCGTGTTTTTCTGCCGGAAAATTCAGCTGGTTCACGTTCACGTTGTCTCGAATCGAAACACCCGTACACGATTGTCTCTAAATTAACAAATTTGTCAGGAGGAGATCTGAATTCTTTCGTCAGAAAAGTCTCGCGGTTCTCGTTTCTAATATATCACTCAAGAATACAAAATGAAGTAATACGGTGGATACAGTTACATAAATGTGGTAGAAACTTGCTCTTTTGGTTCGGCATGACACCTTTCTTGTTGTTATTGGTTTTTAATGAGCGACAGTATATACTAATTTAGGCTTCTTGCATTCATCTGTATCTAAACTCTCCGGCGTGTCTGTACGTTTTTAGTAAAGTTAAGTTGTAAGGTTAGTTTTGTCAACTCTTTCTTTGTTTCGTTTATGTTTAGTACTTACATCACCTTCTGCTAGCTTTCTCAAATATCCCCGTAAATGACAAACTTTGAAAAATGTAAAATGGCGACTTAAAAACAGGTGCGCATGCAGGTTGCATCGGAAGCAGGAAACTCGAGATTGCGCAGATGCGACGGAACTAACTTTTTGGAGATCCGGCTCTTCCACAGGAAGCAAAAAAACCCCCAACTATATGACTTTCAAATACCAATGATATTTAACGAAAAAGCTAATGTTATAAATCACGTCTTTTATCTTCGACAACATCTTGTCACCACTTTCAAGTGAAAAAGAAGACTTTTACCACGCTAGCATGGTGTCGAAATGTGTTTAGAGAACTGGCTCATGATCACATAATTATTCATCGATATCTTAGTGCTCTGCTCTCACATTGTAAACTTTACAACTTGAAGTCTTTATGGTTAACCAAGAATACGCTCTAAAAATTTATTTAAAATGTCTATATACAATAAAGTTTAATCGAAGTCAGTTTCATCATTAAAGCGTAAGTAAACACGAAGTAGTCTGCACAAATTCTCTTGCTTGTCTAATCCCTGGCTACTATATACATAAAGTTTGTGAAAAATGTAAGAAACTGTCCGATGAATATAAGGCAAAAGTTATTTTATATTTTTTAACAAAAGTATTGAACTTTCCCACGACGTGTCACAAAAAACCCTTAAAATTCCTCCCCCCCCCCCTCAAACGTAAAATTTACGTTTCTTGTGGGAAAAATTGATACGTGAAGCTTCCCTTTGTTTATCAAGAAAAGGAGATTAGAGTCAATCCCGGCACATTACTAACAACAGTAAAGCGTAAAGTTACAATTAGTCTCATAAAGCAAGAAGATATATGAAGGTTTGAAACAGGAGAATTCTCCAATGCAATCTCAGTATCGATAAAGCAGAAGATCAAGCTTCAAAACTTCTTATCTGTATTAGTATTTGGGCAATGTTTACGAACTTTGTAGTTTTGCTCAACTTGGTGCTGGCTATACAGTTTCTAGATTTGTTTAACATTATTGGTGGTAAAGCTGAAATTAGTGAAGTTAATAGTTTACATCGCAAGAGCGTGTTCTTCAAATAGATTTTGTATTTATAAGTAAAAACTTTAGTCTGATTGAATGATATTAAAGTTGTTTAGGGATTCGAGAGTCTTGCACGATAAGTAAGAGTTTTTGGATGAACTCAAACGTCTCAAAGAGTAACTGAAAGTTCTAGACTGAGTTCCCAAGGAATGTTCTCGAGAGTTTTAGAAAACATCAAATATGGGTACATAACTGACATACCTCTAAACATGTCCAAGTTTTTTAATCAACAAAGTCAACGACAGCCCAGACTTTAACACAAAGAATTATTTCAAAAATGTGATTTCTGTTCTCTCATCTAGAACACAAATCCTCTTCGCCGGAATATTTGTCTGGCATTACAAAATATATTCTTCTTAAGGTATTTGTTTTGAGAAAAAAATTGTTTTTCTTTCAGGTTTCGATTACAAGACGTGTTCTGTGATGGTCTCAATTGAGCAGCAGAGTTCAGACATTGCCCAGGGGGTCCATGAACATAAGAAAGATGAAGACATTGGAGCGGGAGACCAGGGTTTAATGTTTGGTTATGCAACTGACGAGACTGAAGAACTAATGCCCATGACTGCAGTTTTCGCTCACGGATTGACCAAGAAACTTGCTGGTATATATAGTTAAACCAACAGTTTATGTAATTTGCTTCCTTTTATAGGGGGAACGAATGGTAAATACGGAGTGTCCGAGTCGGCCTTTTTAAAATCCCTATCAAGCTTATTTTTTTAAGTTCCAGATGAAAAGTAGAACCCTTTAATAATTTTAATTTTTGAAAATAAAACCTTTTCTCGCCTTTCCTGTTACATTTCTTTGACTTGAAGCGTGCAATGATGACGTAGCATGAGGTATATGACGTAGCACGAGGCATGAAGCAGAGACAATCTTTTTCATCTCAAAAAGTTCTGTTCTGGCTACAATAGCCATATTGTTATAACTTTAATTAATCAATTTTTCTCTTGAAAATGTTTTGAAATAATAATTTTATGACATTTTTAACAGAAAGGAAATTTTTTAAACAAAAACCACATAACTCTCTGCTGCCGCTACTTCACAGGTTACCAGTCCCCGGGCTGCTCGGTCAAAATTTACATCCCGATCTTTTTGTGATTAAAAAGCATACTTAAACGTGGAAATTTTCTTTGGTCATTCGAACTTTGAGTTCACAGACAACAATAGTTTTGATCTAAAAAGGAAAAAAAAATTAAGCTTGATAGGGACTTTAAAATCTGAGCAAGCAATGAGTAATATATTTTTCGATAAGAAAAATCTGGGACAAATTTCAAGTAAAATAGAGATTTCGAACTCTGCCGGAAATACCGAAAATGAGAGTCATTTTTTCCGAGAAAATTAGAGACTGCGAGACGGAGAAAAAATAAAAAGTACGTACGATACTTTGAGACATGGCAAATAAAAACCACGAGATTTCGAGAACTTGCCATAATTTGCTGCAAGACCCTATTTTTTAAGAGACCATTCGCTACTCTTTTGTAGGGCATTAGGAAAAATTTTATGCAATACTTACAATAGTTTGTTTGTTACCCTGGATGTATAAAGCTAAATGGTAGCTGATAGGTTGACAAACTGCGTCACTACAATCGCGACCTTGTCAGCCCCAAACATAACCAATGTGTTGCAGTAATTATATTCACATTTTGCTTTAAACACTTATGAAGAGTTTCAGCTTTCATCTATTAGGCCTTGGATCGAGTTGTCAGATTTGTTGAAATTGATAAAGTGGTCGAGGTTAAAACTATTATTCATGTCATTTCTATCATGTCAAGAAATGTGTTTTAGTTAAATTTTAAAAGTAGAATTTTATATTTCGTGTACGCCATACGGCACTTGATAGCTGATTTACATTATCAAAAAGTTTCCTTGCAAAGCTTTTAATTCATAAATCTGAACGAAACCAGCTGAAACGCCAACAACAACTGTTTTGGTTTTTATGTTGAAAATATTAAAGGATATAGATTTATTTATTAAATTTTGTCTTATTTTTCGTTCATCAACAAGCCGTTACGGTAAGGTCAAATTTGGCTGGAATTTGCAAAATTTCAAGAGAAAGCAGACTGTTTGAGGTATTTATTTACATATTTCTTAAAAGAACATCGCTTCATTTTTTTGCTTCAACCCAGAATGCCGCCGAAACGGAAGTATGCCCTGGCTGAGACCCGACTGTAAGTCTCAAGTGACGATGGAATGCAAGGAAGAGGCGGGTGCCATTGTTCCATTGAGGGTTCATACAGTTGTCATTTCCACTCAGCATGGACCTGAAATTAAACTTGAGGAGCAAAGGAGACAGTTAAAGGAGAAAATCATTAAGGTTCTATACCATGTCAAATCAATCTTTTGCAGAAAAAGCTAATTGTATCAATATAAACATGGAGCCATGTTGATCTGACAGTTTTAAATACATCTTTATGATAACTAGCCCGAGAAAAGAAAACAAGGCCTAAAAGCCTCTAGAAACCTAGAATTATACTTAATTGCAAATATGAATACTGACAGCGCTTGCAAATAGTGTTCAATATGACTATGACTTGAAATAAAGTCAAAATATTATTGTATAAATTCAACACTACTCAACAATGTTTTCTTTTCTCGGGCTAGTTTAATTATCATGATATAAACATAGAACTTAAATTAAAAGAGATTATTCATCGTGGATGAAGTAATACTTTAAAAATAAAAATTTTCAGTTGTCTGACGATATGAGTCGATTAACATTTCACAACGCGCCGATCTGACGCATATTTAAGCGAACAAGATCACAGTCTACGTTTGTAAACACCGCCTGAAAATAAGCAGAGCAGTCGAAACGTTGCGTTCCTCAGCAACACAACTGAACAATATCACTTAGTAAACAAAGAACTTATTCTAATTCTTAGAATTGGGGACAGAAACGGGAGTCCTAAAAAATAAGGCAACTGCACACAGTTTCTTCACAAATTTTTCTTAACTGTACTGATTTACATTTACTCGATCGCGAAAGAATAATTTTTTGTAAAGTTATAGGTCTAGAATCAAGAGACTGCAAATGGAACGGTAAATGTATTAAAAGACCAGCAATGATGGACAAATGGGAGACCAGAAAATGAAACACGAAACGTTGCTAGCCTCAATCATGTGCAATCTTGAAATAGTTTCCCAAAAATTCAGTGAATGTTTTTCATTTTTTTTGGCAAACCAAATAAAGTCATAGTTTTGTTATTACTAGCATTACCTAAAGTTGTAATTTTCTTAACCGCCATCTGGATTTCTAACTTATTCTTACATGGCTTTGTTATCAATTTTTTATTTGTTCATTAGGCAGTAATTCCAGCCAAATATCTTCTGGACGATGACAAGGATGAGCAAAAACGGCCCATTTACCACCTGCAGCCTTCTGGGAATTTTGTCATTGGTGGACCCCAGGGTGACGCGGGTGTCACCGGCCGTAAGATCATAGTGGACACTTACGGAGGTTGGGGAGCCCATGGGGGAGGGGCCTTCTCGGGGAAAGATTGCTCAAAGGTACGTAATTAAGCTATAGCCAGTCTTCAATACAGTAAGGAGAAGAGGTCGACCTAGCTTACGTTCTAGGGGAAAAAATACTTAAATGCATTCGGATTCAGCGCTTTTCTGTAATGTATGCTTCATGTGCTACAAAATCTCTTTCACTCTTTCACCGTCCAGTTTTGGGGGAGGGGCCGTGCGGGGGGAGGGGGTTAGAAGGCGAAGGGTTTTGGGGAAACTGAGGGAAAATGTAGCCCCACAACACATCACTGAGAGTAGTGCACTACAAATAAATGTCTAGTTAATTTG